>ML310889.1:0-15833 GCA_005239505.1 Nicotiana paniculata
CCAACTTGAAATCAAAACAGAATAATCTTAAGGATTTAGATATTACAACATATATTCAGATTCTTTAACATCTTATCACTTAAATATTACTTCAAATTCATAGACCAAAAAAAAGGGAAGAAGATTCAGCCTTGACATAATATCAGAAAAAAGAAATAACAAGAATCAAACATTTAGCATCAAACTAACAACAGATTCTGAGTATAACAATTTCATTTAAGTTCGTTGTTACATACCTCTTTTGGAAGAGAAAATAACCAAGATCCTGACCAAATAAAGGTCAGGTAGACAGTAAAAGCTAAGAAGAGACAGATTCAGCAGCAATGTAAGCAGCACAAACCANGTCTCCTCCCACTGATTTGTTTTGCACCTTTTGAATAAAGGACTGTTCTGATTTTTTATTTTTTTGTTTCCAATGTTCAGTAAAAAAACAGTTTTAGAGTGTAGAGTGAATTTTCAGAGTGTCGAAAAATCAAAACAGAAAAAATCCTCCTTACTAAAGGGAAGAGGGTCTTATTTGTATACTATTTGGGAATGAGGTATCCTATGGTATATTCCCATTTCTGAAGCTGAAATAGTACATAGGGCAGCTGTCACCCTNATTAAATTAAGTTAACTGATTTAGTTTAATTAAGTCATCTTACTTACCTAAAATCAAAAACTTAACTAATTATCTGGCCTAGGTTAAATGATTTGTTTGATTTAATTAGTCCTAAATTAATTACCTTAGGCAGATCTTAGGGCTTAGTTAGTTAATGAAAAAAAATGGTTAGTTTATTAGATTGCTTCTTGATCTTAGTTAATTATATTAGTAACTAAACTCTCCATGAAGTTAGGAGCCTAATTAACTAATAAAATAATCTAGGTGAATGATCAATCTTCATATTATACTAAGGTTAGGGTGAGTAATCAAATAGGGATGGACAGGGAATGAGCATGAACCAATAAAGCTAATTATTAACTTTAAACAAGTAGAACATTTAGTAAATCAATGGTGATTAACAGGAAAATCTAAATGACTAACATGGTTGCAAAAACAGTTCGGAATGTGTATAACATGTTAAACACTAAATCAATCAAATCGAATGTAATGCAAATCAAAATGGAACAGTCATACACAATGAAGAAACCTAAGTTAGGAAACATGGTTAAGCAGGGAAAACTAATTACTTAATTGGCGAGAACAAAATCAAGGCATGACTGTGATGAAATATATTTAGAGCTTAAACTAAACGATGAGGAAGAAATATACACAGGTGGAAGAAAATGATGAAAGAATACAACAGATCTAAATAGTGATACAAAAAAAGGATTAACTATGACATATCCATGCTAATGGCACAAGAAACAGTTAGAAGGGGAGGAGGGGATACCAGTAAAAGTGGTTTTTGGTCGGGAAAGACAAAGGAGGTCGTTGGACCTTACCGAATCCAATGAGGTTTGAAAATGAATCAAACCTTCATGAGTCGATTGCTCTAATTAAGAGCAATCGACCCATGAAGGTCTGAACCATTGATTGTTCTTGAATCGGCCGGGGAGTAGTCTTTGGGGTTTTCAGATTTCTTAGATCCGAAATTAGTGCAAATGGACTGGTTTTTTAGGGAAACCAGCAATGGGAGGTGGTAGAGTGGATGGTGGTGATTGTCTAGTGAAAAGCTGGGGTTGATCGGAGTTGTTATGGTGGCCGGACGGCGGTGAGGTTTCAGGGGCGGCTAGGGTTTTTTTAGAGAGAGGAGAGAGAGAGACAGACATAGGGGGTTAGGTTTGGTGAAATGGAGGGGGTGGGGTGTGGTTTGGACATATATATAGTTTAGGGGTGTGGGGTTCGGAACCGTTGGATCGAATGATCCAACGACTGGGGTTTGATGGGGCGAAATGGTGTCGTTTGATTGTTACGGGGGACAGGCCGGGTTAAGGGGTTTGGGCTGGAGTGTATTGTGTATAGAGAAGGGATTTGGGCCTGGGTAGCTTTGGCCCAGGTCCGATTTTAAACCCCTTTAATTAACTAAAATCAATTAGATTAGTTAAATTCAAATCTAATTTAATCCAAGGAATGTAGTAATTAACTTAAACCTTATTTATTTACAGATTAATCAAGAATGACCCGACCAATTCTATATTCCTAATTCAACCCATGTTTTATCGAATAAAAGATGATTAATTTTTGTAGTAATTAGTTATTAAAAACTACATTACGTTAAATACTCGTCATTTGTCTACCATTTAATTAATTATAACCAATAACTTCATAATGCAAAATTTCAATGATTTTGAAAGATGAATTATGGATATGCAAGCAATGCAGATAATTCACAATTAATTACTGAAAAATCAATCAATATTCATAAAATCAATTGATTTATTGGGATTTTTATAGGACGATACGGCGAGTAAAAATCACATGCTCACAGTCCTTAAAACACAATTTAACATATGATTTAGAGTAAAATACGCACCTCAATAATTTCCTCTTAGAGGACCAAGTCCAATCCAAAAAATCAGTGCATGCCACATAATCGTCATCTGATATGTGCACCATTCCAAAACAGTGAGAAATATGAAGTACGGGATTTCGTACCCTCAGGACAAGATTTATAGTCATTACTTACCTTTACCGAGCCACAATACTAATCGGCGATGCTCTTGCCCCTCAAATCGGCTCTCGATTGCTCCGAATCTAACCAAAACCAGATTAACATCATCAATATACATTAAAGGAACAAAACCCAATCGAAAACTATCAATTTTCTCAAAATTCAGCCAAAATCGAGCCCCGGGCCCATGTCTCGGAATTCAATAAAACTTACATTGCTAGAATCCTCATCCTCCCACAATTCTATACATACCATAAACTCCACAGCCGGACCATAATTTCCCACCCAAATCACAAAAAGAATTTCCAAGTTTCCTCCCCATTTTCCCAAACATTTTCCACTTTAATTCTCCGAATTACAAGCCTAATCCGTTACAAAATAACATATAAACGAGTTTTATAATGCGGGAACTTACCTCCATTGAAGACCTTCGAATTCCCCCTTCAATTTGCTCTCAAACAAGCTCAACCTGCATGCAACAGTGGAAGAAATGACAAAATATTCGCGGAGACACCTTTATATACTGTTCTGCCCAGTTAATCCACACTTGCGAACAAATCCACGCACCTGCAGGCCCACACATGCGCTCCCAGGTGCGCACCTGCGAAATCCTACTAACAGTCCAATTCTCGCACCTGCGATCCCTTTTCCGCACATGCGGCTTCACAGGTGCGGCCCATGCTTCGCACCTGCGGATTCCGCCTGCCTAGCCTATTTTGGCACCTGTGCAAAGGTCCTTCGCACCTGCGTCATCGCACCTACGGCTCCCCGTCCGCAGGTGCAACCACACCAAGGATTCACACCAACAGCTGTTCGCTACAAATTTCCTAAGTCCAAACCTCGCTAACCATCCGAAATAAATCTCGAGCCCCTCGGGGCCCCAACCAAACATACCAACACACCCCATAGCATCATTCAAACTTAGTCGAGCCTTCAAAACACCAAAAACACCAAAATTACATCAAATTCAAGCCTACAAACTTTAAAACTTCTAAATTTCGCCAATGATGCCGAAACCAACCAAAACACATCTGAATGACCTTAAAATTTGCACACATATCCAAAATGACATTACGAATCTATTCCAACTTCCGAAATTCCATTCCGACCCTAATAGCCTATATTTTCGCTGCCGACCGGAAATCGCCAAAAACTAACTTTCACCAATTCAAGCCTAATTCTACACCGGACATCAAAACATCATTCCGAACACACTCCTAATTCCCAAACCACCTAATAAAGCTATCCAAACAATAAAATTCACATCCCGAGGTCGTTTACCAATAAGTCAACTCACAGTTGACTTTTTCAAGTATTAAGCTAATTTAAGAGACTAAGTGTCTCAATTCTCACCTAGACCACTCTGAACCCGAACCAACCGACCCAACACAACATAAATAGGCTAAGAAATATATGATAAAGCATAATCGAGGGAACGGGGCTAATCTTACGGAATGACCGGCCGGGTCGTTACATCCTCCCCCTCTTAAACAAGCGTTCGTCCTCGAACGGGTCTAGAAACATACATGGAGTCTCGAATAAGTGAGGATATCTTCTCCGCATCTCCCGCTCGGTCTCCCAGGTGGAATCCTCCACCGGCTGACCTTTCCATTGAACCTTCACTGAAGCTATATCCTTAGACCTCAGCTTTCTAACCTAACGACCCAAAATAGCCATTGGGTCTACCTCATATGATATATCACCCTCGAGCTGAACCGTGTTGAAGTCCAAAACATGAGACGAGCCACCAACATATTTCCAGAGAATCCACAATCCTCTGAAGCACCTCAAATGGCCCAATAAACCTAGGACTCAACTTTCCCCTCTTCCCAAAACTCATAACACCCTTCATGGGTGACATCTTAAGCAACACCTTCTCCCCAACCATGAAAGACTCATCCCGGACCTTCCGGTCTGTTTAGCTCTTCTACCTAGACTGCGTCATGCGAAGCCGTTCCTGAATCAACTTAGCCTTACCTAATGCATCCAGAACCAGGTCTGTGCCCAATAGTCTAACCTCGCCCTGCTCAAACCAACCAACCAGAGATCTGCACCTCCTACCATATAAAGCCTCATATAGAGCAATCTGGATACTCGACTAATAACTATTATTATATGCAATCTCCATGATTGGCAGAAACTGGTCCCATGAACCCCCAATCAATGACACAGGCACGTAACATATCCTCCAAAATCTGAATAGTACGCTCCGAGTGCCTGTCGGTCTGAGGATGAAATGATGTTCTCAACTCAACCTGAGTACCCAACTGCCTCTGTACGGCTCTTCAGAATTGAGATGTGAACTGAGTACCTCTGCCAGAAATGGTAGAAACTGGAACCCCATGCAATCAGAAAATCTCCCTGATATAAATCTCAGCTAACGCTCTGAATAATAAGTAGTACCAACAGGAATGAAATGCGCGGAGTTGGTCAGCCGATCCACAATAACCCATATAGCATCAAACCTCCTTGAAGTCCGTGGGAGCCCAACTACGAAGTCCATGGTGATCCGCTCCCACTTCCACTTCGGAATATCAAATCTCTGAAGCAGTCCACCTGGTCTTAAGTGCTCATACTTGACCTGCTGACAGTTGAGACACCAGGGCACAAACTCAACAATATCTTTCTTCATTCGCCTCCACCAATAATGTTGCCTCAAGTCCTGATACATCTTTGCGGCACCCGGATGGATGGAATACCGCGAACTATGGGCCTCAGCTAGAATCAAATCTCAAAGTCCATCCACATTGGGCACGCAAATACGGCCATGCATCCTCATGACCCCATCATCACCAATAACCCCATCCCTGGCATCACCGCGACGGACCCTATCTTGAAGAACGAGAAAGTGTGGATCATCATACTGGCGTGCTCTAATCTGATCATAAAGAGAAGACATGGAGGATACACAAGCCAATACCCGCGGAGGCGCTGATAGATCCAATCTCACCAACTGACCAGCTAAAGCCTGATCATCAAGTGCTAATGGCCGCTCTGCTACTAGAAGGTAGGCTAGACTCCCCTAACTCTCCGCTCTGCGACTCAGGGCATCGGCCACTACATTGGCCTTCCCCGGATGATATAAAATAGTGAGGTCATAATCCTTGAGAAGCTCCAACCACCTCCTCTTACGCAAATTCAGATCCTTCTTCTTAAGCAGATGCTGCAAACTACGATGATCATTGAAAATCTCACAATGCACTCCATACAAATAATGACGCCAAATCTACAAGGCGTGGACAATAGCTGCTAGCTCAAGATCGTGCACTGGATAATTGTTCTCGTTCACCTTCAACTGTCTGGACGCATAGGCAATCACCCTAACCTCCTGCATCAAAACAACTCCAAGGCCAACTCTCGAGGCATCACAGTAAATTGTATAAGAACCTGAACACATAGGCAAAATCAATACCGGAGCTGTAGTCAAAGCTGACTTGAGCTTTTGAAAGCTCTCCTCACAGTCCTCAGTCCACCTGAACTGAGCACCCATCTGGGTCAGTCTGGTCATAGGTCCTGCAATAGATGAAAATCCCTCTATGAAACGGCGGTACTACCCTGCCAAACCAAGGAAACTGCAAATCTCGGTAGCTGATGACGGTCTAGGCCAGCTCTACACCACCTCTATCTTCTTAAGATCAACCCCAATACCCTCACTGGACGCCACGTGCCCCAAGAAAGTTACCGAATCAAGCCAGAACTTACACTTTGAAAATTTTGCATACAATCTCTTTTCCCTCAAGGTCTGAAGCACAACTCTCAAATGCTGCTCATGATCCTCCCGAGATCAGGAACACACCAAGATATCGTCAATAAACACGATGACGAAAGAATCCAGATAAGGCCGAAATACATTGTGTATCAAGTGCATAAAGGTTGTTGGGTCATTGGGCAGCCCAAATGACATAACCAGAAACTCATAATGACCATACCTAGTCCTGAAAGCAGTCTCCGGAATGTCTGGCCCCCGAATCTTTAACTGATGATAACCGGAATGCAAGTCAATCTTGGAAAATACCCTGGAACCCTGCAACTGACCGAACAAGTAATCTATACGAGGCAAGGGATATCGGTTCTTCACCATAACCTTGTTCAACTACCGATAGTCAATACACAAATGCATAGACCCATCCTTCTTCTTCACGAACAACACCGGTGCACCCCAAGGTGACACACTAGCCCGTATGAACCCCTTATCTAGGAGTTCCTGAAGCTGCTCCTTTAATTCCTTTAGCTCCGCTGGTGCCATACGGTAAGGTTGAATAGGAATAGGCTGGGTGCCTGGCAACAGGTCAATACCAAAATCAATATCCCTGTTAGGTGGCATGCCTGGCAGGTCTGCAGGAAACACGTCCGGGAAGTCACGGACCACATGAACCGAATCAATAGCGGAAGTCTCACCACTGACATGCCTTACAAAATCAAGATAAGATAAAACCCCTTCTCAACCATATGCTGAGCCTTCAGGTAGGAAATCACCCTGCTAGGCATATACTAAGAGGAACCTCTCCACTGAACCCTTGGACATACTGGCATAGCTAAGGTCACGGTCTTAGCATGACAATCAAGAACAACATGACACGGAGATAACCAATACATGCCCAATATCAGATCAAAATCAACCATGATGAGTAAGAATAGGTCCACTCGGGTCTCCAGACCCCCAATATATATCATACATGACCAATACACACGGTCCACAATAACAGTATCACCCACTAGAGTCGACAGATGAACAAAGGCAACTAAAGGCTCACGGGGCATATTCATAAAATGGGAAAAATATGAAGAAACATAGGAATTTGCAGAACCAGGGTCAAATAAAGCCAAAGCATCTCGGCAGCAGACTGAGACAATACATGCAATCACTGCAACGGAGGCCATAGCATCTGGCCTGGATGGAAATGCATACATACGGGCCTGACCTCCACCTGCTCGACCTCCCCCTCTAGGGTGGCCTCTAGCTGACTGAATACCACCCCTGGCTGCCTGGGTGGGTGGTGAAGTAACTGGGGATGAAGTCGAGGGATGGACCCTCTGCTGATAAGAATAGCCGGGAAAACGGGTACCCTGCCTCCACATGTTCCCAAACTCTCCACACTCAAAACAACTCCCAGGAACTGATGGTGGGGACTGATAGAAACCCCTGGCACCAGAATGACCACTAGAAGACTTATGCATAGAACAACTCTGAACTAGTGGTGTCCGAGCTGCACTCTGAGATGGGAAGGCACCGAATGAAGAACAGCCTGACTGAGAACTGCGGGGACCATGCCCAGAAGATGCACCACTATAAGCTGGGCGAGCTGACTGGGGAGGTCTGAATGAACGGCATCTACCATGCTGAAATTGCCCCCTGTAAGGAGCACCACTAGAACTACCCGATCCACGAGGCTTCTTGGCCTCCCTCTCCTCCCGCTCCTGGCGGTAAACCGACTCATTATCACGAGCAATATCAACAACCTTCTCGAATGTAGCATCTGATACTCTCTCACGAGTCATAAATCAGCGGAGCTTGTAAGTGAGGCCATTCACGAACCTCCTAACCCTCTCCCTATCAGTAGGGACCAACTCGGTAGCATGACGAGCCAACTCCAAAAATCGCATCTCATACTGCCTCACTGATAGCTCCCCCAGACACACCTGCTCAAAAAGACTGCACTGCTCCTCCCTATGTGACTGGGGTACATACTTCTCCAAAAAGATAGTGGAGAATTGCTGTCAGGTGAGGGGTGCTGAACCAATCTACGCCTCTCAAAAGACTCCCACCAAGTGAAAGCAGCACTGAAAAATTGAAAGGTAGCAAATGAGACCCCACTAGTCTCCAAAATCCCAGCACTACGCAGCATCGTCTAACACTTAACTAGAAAACCCGGGGCATCCTCGCTCTCAGCACCACTGAATGTCAGAGGTTGTAGTCTACTAAACCTCTCCAGTCTACGCTGCTCGTCCTCTGGCATAGCCAGAACAACGAAGTCCCGAACTGGAGCAACCGGCTGGGCTGCGACCTCCCCCGGTGTCTAAGCCAAGGTCTGAGCCAAGGTCTCCTGAAGACCTGGAATAACAATAGGCACTACCGGTGCCTGATCCTGTCCCGCTAGAGCATCTGCGGCGGGAATCTGATCCTGAACAGTAGGGGGATCATCTGGCACTGTCCTGGCTGCTGCACGGGCTGGCCCCTACCTCTACCACGGCCTCAACCCCTCACTTGTCTAGATGGTGGCCGATCATCCTGATCGGTAGCGCGAGTCCTCACCATTTAGATTTAAAGAATCAACAAAATGGCATGACAAAATTCAAGAAAATGAGATTGTTCCTAAAGGTTCCGCAGCCTCTTGAAGATAAGTACAGACGTTTCCATACCGATCTGCAAGACTCTACTAAACCTACTCATGACCGTTGAGTCCTATGTAACCTAGTCTCTAATACCAACTTGTCACGACCCCAAATCCTAAACCGGTCGTGATGTGGCCTATCGTGGAACTAGGCTATCCAATAATCACATAATTACAGTTTCTTTCCAAAATCCCAACCAATTTCTCGCATTTCATGAAGTATATAGAATTACTGAATCCATTAGGCAAATAAACAACTAAATAGTCTAACCATCCCCGAAACCCGGAGTCAACATGTCAAGAATATCTAAGAAACATGACAAAGGTATACTATTATAATACAAAACCTCCGAACGAATAACTAGATACAACATAAGAAGGGAAAACAGAGATGCAGCGGACACTGAACAACTACCTCTATATCCCGAACTCCGGCTCCACACGGAATAGATGGCTAACGCTCAGTATCAGCACATGTATCTGCACACAAGGGTGCAAGGAGTAATGTGAGTATGCTAACTCAGTAGTAATGAAAATAAATCAAGTCTAAGCAGCAAGAAACACATAGAATTAATAACATCAGTTCACAATATGCAGAGCCTTTCTTTCCAACAGTATATACATCGATATATGAAATCAACATGCTTTAAAAGCCAACTTCAGTAAAATCCTTTGAAATTTAATGTGTTTTCCAACAATTTCCGAAATAAAAATAACCGAATGATTTAGTATAAAATGAAATAAATCATAAGTAGCCCCTCGGGCAAAAACATGAATCATAAATCGCCCCTCGGGTAGAACATCACTCAGCACCTCACAACCACTCAGTATCAGCCCCTCGGGCAACCTCACTGTCACTCATGCCTCCCAATTACTCGTCACTCGGCACTCCGCACTCATCACTCACACTTAATAGGTACCTACGCTCACTGGGGGTGTGTACAGACTCCGGAGGGGCTCCTTCAGCCCAAGCGCTAATATCAAGCAATCGTGTGGCGTATCATATCCTCACAATCAGGCCCTCGGCCTCACTCAGTCAGAACCTCTCAAAAGCCCATCGTGCGTATCATTAAAATGGGTTACTCGACCCAAAACATCATTTTATACCTTAAAATAGTGTAAACAAGGCTGAGTTTTGAAAACAGTAAGCACAATATTTCTGAGTGTAAATCATAAATCAACAGTGAGGAAATAGCAGTAAAAAGTCCCCAAAGGGTCCAAACAAGTCAACACGAGGCCCCAAACACGGCTTATAGCCCTAATATAGCAACAGTATTTAGAACACAATTTAACATATGATCTAGAGTAAAATACGCAACTCAACAGTTGCCACTTAGAGGACCAAGTCCAATCCAAGAAATCAGTGCGCGCCACATACTCGTCATTCGACATGTGCGCCATTCTAAAAACAGTGAGAAATATGAAGTCCGGGGTTTCATACGAGGACAAGATTTATAGTCATTACTTACCTTTACCGGGCAGCAATACTAATCCGCGATGCTCTTGCCACTCAAACCGGCTCTCGATTTATCCGAGTCTCACCAAAACCATATTAATATCATCAATATACACTAAAGGAACAAAACTTAATCGAAAACTATCAATTTAGACAAAATTCAGCCAAAATTGAGCCCCGGGCCCACGTCTCGGAATTCAATAAAATTAACATCACTAGAATCCTCACCTCCCAAGATTCTATAAATACCAAAAACTCCACAATCGGACCATAATTGCTCACCCAAGTCACCAAAAGAATTTCCAAGTTTCCTCCCCATTTTTCCCAACTTTTTCTACTTTAATTCATCGAATTACAAGCCTGATCCGTTACAAAATAACATAGAAACGAGTTTTATAATCCGGGAACTTACCTCCATTGAAGACCTTCAAATTCCCCCTTCAATTTGCTCTCAAACAAGCTCAACCCGCATGCAATAATGGAAGAAATGACAAAATATTCGCGGAGGCACCTTTATATACTATTCTGCCCAATTAATCCACACCTGCAGAAAAATCCACGCACCTGCGGACCCGCACCTGCAGTCTCAGGTGCGCACCTGCGAAATCCTACTAACAGTCCATTTCTCGGACATGCGATCCCATTCCGCACCTGCAGCTTCGCAGGTGCGACCCATGTTTCTCGCCTGCGAACTCCTCCTTCCTAGCCTCTTTTCGCACCTGCGCAAGGTCCTTCACACCTGCTCCATCGCACCTGCGGCTCCCCATCCGCAGGTGCGACCACACCAGTAGATTCACACCAGTAGCTGTTAGCTGCAAATTTTCTAAGTCCAAACCTCTGCTAACCATCCGAAATCAATCCCGAGCCCCTCGGGGCCCCTACCAAACATACCAACACACCCCATAGTATCATTCAAACCTAGTCGAGCCTTCGAAACACAAACTACAGCACAAAAACACCAAAATTACATCAAATTCAAGCCTACAAACTTTAAAACTTCTAAATTTCTCCAGTGATGCCGAAACCAACCAAACCACATCCGAATGACCTAAAAATTTGCACACATATCCAAAATGACATTACGAGCCTGTTCCAACTTCCAAAATTCTATTCCGACCCTGATAGCCTATTTTCGACTGCTGACCGAAAATCGCTAAAAACTAACTTTCGCCAGTTCAAGCCTAATTCTACACCGGACATCAAAACTTCATTCTGAACACACACCTAAATCCCAAATCACCTAACGAAGCTATTCGAGCCATAAAATCCACATCCCGAGATCATTTACCAATAAGTCAACTCCCAGTTGATTTTTTAAATTATTAAGCTAATTTAAGAGACTAAGTGTCTCAATTCTCACCACGACCACTCTGAACCCGAACCAACCGACCCAACACAATATAAATAGACTAAGAAACATATAATAAAGCAGAAACGGGGGGAACGGGGCTAATCTCACGGAATGACCGGCCGAGTCGTTATACAATTATTATTTGCTTTTTCATTTCTAACAACTAGAACCACCTCCCAACGTAAAAATATAACATGTAGTACAACAGGAATCAACAGATAAAGTGTTCGAATATGCATTAGAAAAGCCTTCAAGTACAACAGAATATTTTTATAAAACAAGACATATGTTTTTGTACCAAGTAAATACCTCATAACTCTTGTTATAGCATGTAAATATTTATTACCCGGTTTGCTTGTAAACCTGCTAAGTACATCAATTGTATATATAATATCAGACCGAGTGCAATCAGTCACATATCTCAAGTTTTCGGTTAAGCTAGCATATACCATTTGATTTATCACATTAATGTCACTTTGCATACGAAATAAGTGACTGCTTGAATCAAAAGGAGTTACAACATGCTACCAATGAAAAAATATTTTTTATAGAATTTTCTCAACATAATGTGACTAGTGAAGGAGAATTCCATCACATGTTTTAGTAATTTTCATTCCATGAATGAAATTTTTCTCACTAAATCTTTCATGTCAAAATGACTAAGTATGTATTTGTTTTCTCAACTAATATCCATGTTAAATCCAAATATTAATACATCATCAACATAGAGGCAAACAATAAATTTGATTTATTCCAAAACTTATGATATATGCACTTATCACACTCTTTTGACTTAATCAACTTTAACCCACACATGAATATTCAAATTTTCATGCAAGAGCTTTTTATTTCTTTTACCCCCACTATTACTAGACTGAAATTTTATAATTATAAATAATATAATCACATGGTCATGAAAATATAGGGTAAATTTTTTTACCTTTTCTCCGCTTGAGTTACTAGGTAGAAAAGTTTTTATATTTTTATCACATAAAGAGAGTGAACTTCTACCGTAATATCTGCTAATTTTTCAACTACATAAGAATTGAATATCCTTAAAATTGTTGGTGAAAATACAATTACAATTAAAAAATAAACTGAACAAAACAAAATATCTTCAGGCTGAGGAACGGATATCTCGCTCTCTTTAAGGAGATTCAAGCTCGTTGCGGTAGCATCTTCACCGGTCCAGCAGTAATACTCTTGACTTGTCCCCTCCAGGATATAACAGCTCGACAACATCGTATGACTCGAACAGACTCTAGACAAGTTGTTCAGTCCAAAACTCCACCAAAATGACCACCTTCCTGCAAAAGAAATAATATTCTCTTTTGTATAAAATAAGTTGGAGACTTAGATTTTCTCCTTCTCCTAACTCTCTTTTTCACTACACCAAGTTCACTTTTTTCATTCACACTACCATATTTCCCTTTCCAAACACAAGGAAGAAATACCAATATTTATAGGTGTAGAATCTTTTCCATAAAATAAATAATAAGATAGTGGGAGAATAAAATTATAGAACATGGTTGGTGGTTATAAAATTTAATCTTTAGTGGGTAATTAGTGGTAGATCATGACATTAGTGGTTTCATGAATTACATCAAAGTAACGACCAATTTCTTGCCAATTTATAACCACTACCTTACAAGAAATAATGCACTTTAATATTACAATTTTAATATTAAAATGCACTAACACCAACAATATTAAACCATATTTTCATTATATTATGTTTAATTGGTTTAACTATTGTAAATGATTGGCTTACCTAATTTTAGAAGCTAGGTGCCATCATGAACAATCCTTAAGGTGAAATTTTGTGTCGTGGCAAATTAAAAATTTATAAATTAAATTAACAAAACAAAATATGGTATTGGAAACTCCTTTGGCACGTCAAATTGAGTACATAGGTTAAGTGCAACTTATTAACAAAGGAAAAGTATTTTGACAATGATTTGATCTTATGTTAATTCAGATTATATGATTAACATAACAATAAATGCGCAACTCAACAACTCAACATGAAAATGAATGAGAGAACTGTTCGATTTCTTATCAATACGTATAATAATCTCTATGTTTTAGGATTCAACTCCTCTCCATTTTTTATTATCTGCATTGTCCCAAGTTCCTACTTGGATTCATAACACATGTTCCTTTTTTTAAAATTAATGGTTTATATTTAATATACAAAAGATGAGTCTTAACCATGGTTGAATAATAGATAATACTAAATATATGATTTTCAAATTTTTTATATTTTCTCCTACAAACTATGTCAACGGTGCCCAAAATTACTCCAAAAATAGCACCAAAAATTATGCAGCACATACAATTATACAGATTCTTACCATTAACACGTTTTTGAGAGATCATTATTAGAGCAAAATTCAACCAAAAAGGAAGCACCCTAAATTGACCACTAGAAAAAGAAACAAAAATGAATAAAAATTTAGACAGTGAAGTTTCATTGTTGCTAAAAATAAAAATTTACACTCTAGTTTTAAGGCAATCAATTTCTCAAGATAATTTTTAAAATTTTCAGCTAGCTTCACCGATCACTTCAAAAAGCAAAGAATTAAAAAGGAAAAGAGAAGATATTCACAAGTTGTACATTTATCAGTAAATAATTTTTATATTTATTTATTACATGTACGTTTCTTGACTATTTGAAAAAAGCAAGTTGTACTATAGAATAAAAAATAAAAAAAGAGAAACACTTAGTAACGAACGGGAAATGGCAGCAAAAAATAGTTTGATCACTTATACATTCACAAAATATAGTTAAAACCCTTTTTGTTTTGCTAGAATTAGGGATTTCCAAAATTATTGCGAGCAAATGAAAATAAACTATTGTATAGGGGTAAAATCGAGGGTAACATATTCCCCGATTTCCCGGTGGGTCAAACGAAGCGAAGACATAACTGCATGGGATCAGAATCAAAATCAGGAACTCCTCGTACCAAGGGTTGTTGATACCCAATGCTTCCCTATATTATTTTCGAAATGCATATACATTTTCAAACTAATGCATGAGCATCAATTAGTATTTTTTCATAATTTTTTGTAATTCTACAGGATTTTAAATTAATTTATTCCATTATTTTATTATCTAAATAATAACTAATTGCATCACAAATGATTTTATAATAATTTTATTGCTTAATTTTTATCATTTTGTATTTATATTGAGCTTTATTTATTCTATGCATAATTATATTTACATCTTTAGGTTATAATTGCAATAATTTTGCAATAATAGTCCATGGGTGCATAATTACTTTATTTTACACGAAAATGAATTTTTATATTTTTACAATATCCAAATAATTATTTTAAATTATTTTCATACACAAATAGCATTTTTTTTATCATTTATTAACTATTTTTATAATTTTATTTTAGTAGATTAAATGGGTGCTACTCCATTCCCCGTTCGGCGGAAGTCTCGGTAGTTCAGCTTTTGCCATATTTTTTGCACTATGAGTTATTTCAGGGTGTAACTCAAGTTTAAGTTTCTTGCCTTTAAATTTTCGATGTAAACCCTCCTATGTTCAAAATTCAATGAAATGAAATCAAGATTTCATCGTCTACTATCTCTCTCTGATTTTTGTTTACTTTTGTTATTTTTTCAGTCCTAATAATGCGGCTTTAAAAAACATGACATGCTTGCGGACTCCCTGCTTTGATCCTAATACGTCGTCTAGCCTCGAAATAATGAATCAAGAACTGGAATACGATGAAGAAGAGGCTTTCAGAGAAATAAATCGAGAATTAGAACAATTCGTGAATAAGCCTTAGCCGAATCTAAACGAAACAGAACCTGTTAACTTGGGCAGTGAGGAAGAGATTCGAGAAACCATGATAAGTGTCCATGNATTGCCCACCTACCCCGATCATCCGCCAATCCAACAAAAACAGAGAAAGTTCAAAACAGACATGAGTGGCAAAATCAAAGAAGAGGTCGCTAAACAACTAAAGGATGGAGTGATCTGAGTGGTCCAATACACCACATGGCTAGCTAATGTGGTCCCGTTGCCTAAAAAGGACGGAAAGGTCCGAGTGTGTGTCGACTATCGAGATCTGAATAAAGCCAG
>MDKI01201277.1:0-10727 GCA_005239505.1 Nicotiana paniculata
CCCCTCGGGACCCCGTTCGAACATACCAACAAGTCTCAAAACATATCACGGACTTAGTCGAGGTCTCAAATCACATCAAACAACGCCAAAAATACGAATCACACCCCAATTCGAGTCTAATGAAACTAAGAAATCCCAATTTCTACATTCGATGCCGAAACCTATCAAATCACGTCTGATTGACCCCAAATTTTGCACGCAAGTCACATTCAACATTACGGACCTTCTCCAACTTTCGAAATCAGAATCCGACCCCGATATCCAAATTTCCACTTCCGGTCGAATTTCTTAAAAACCTTCAAATTTCTAACTTTATCCAAATGACTCCAAATTGACCTACGGACCTCCGAATTCACTTCCGATCGCGCTCCTAACTCGAGAATCACCATACGAAGCTATTCCCAGTCTCCGAATACCAAACGGACATCAATAACACTGAAATGCACTTCAACCCAGACTTACGAAATTTCTTCCAAATTACTAACTTCCACAATATGCGCCGAAACCCTCCCGGTCATTCAAAACCCGCTCTGAACATACGCCCAAGTCCGAAATTATCATACGAACCTGCTGGAACCTTCAAATCCTGATTCTGAGGTCGTTTACTCAAAAATCTAATCTTAGCCAATTCTTCCAACTTAAGGCTTTCGAAAGAGAATTTTCTTTCCAAATTGATTCTGAACTTCCCGAGATTCAATTCCGACTACGCCTATAAGTCTTGATACCTGAAATGACGCTGCTCATGGCCCTAAACCTCCATATGAAGTGTTAGATATCAAAACGACCGATCCGATCGTTACAACTATTAACATTGGGATTGATAACCAAGTATTCAGGAAGAGCCAAATCGTCTTTTATTGGATGCTCTTCTTCGTTTCTGAAAAGAAGCAAGTAGACACTGAATACTGGATGTGTTTTTACTTTATATTCCTTATCAGTTCAATCTTTTTCGTTTGAGTTCAGAAGTATAACTTTTTGGTAAGCTAGCTTTTACAGTCTCTGCTTTTGTCGATTTTGGAACTACTGGTAGTACTTGACAGAAATACCTCCCAGACCATTAATATTTCACCAAATGGTTCATTAATATCTAATATATCTCTAGAACTCCGGGCAATTATTTCGATCTTTAACACTTAGACACAAGTGCTTCTTCCTATATTATCAATTTTGTTTTCCTTATAAATTTAGCACTATTGCTCTGCTTTGATATATTTGTGATGGTTGTTTCAGTTGTTTGAAGAGGTATATCAAATATAAAGTGGGTGGCCTCACAATAAAATTGTTGTTGGTAAACCACTTGCTATTATTGCTAACAGTGACATGCTTCTTAATATGATATTTGCAAGTTATGTATGACATAGAAATATTATTTTGATTCCTCCAGAGGCATCTACAAAGAATAATCTCGTTATACCAGAGTCGACTCTTTATAATATAGTCTTGAAAGCTTGTTCTTGTTTAGGATTTAGCTTTGATTGTGCTTCCTGAGACACTTGTATCGCATTTTGATTCTTAATAATATATTAACATTTTTACTTTGTGTTCTGACGCTCTTTTTTTAGAATAAATTTATGTACGCTAAGATTTATTTAACTTGAATAAAATTCTATTCATACGATGAATTTAAAAATAATTGAATTGGATTCTTTTGCTAAATAATTAATTAAAAAGATTTAATTATTTAGTTTTAACATAAAAAATAATTTTCTATGTTGATTCAGATCTTAATATTACTTCATATCTTGTTTTGAATATTTAATTTTAATTATAAATTTATCCACCATAAATTTTTTTTTCAAAGAGTAAATGATTGATGGCATTTCACTTTTAGATCCTTATGTTTGTAGAATCATTAGTGCTATTGACTCTTACCAACCATCTTTTTTCTCTCTTTCTCACACATTTATAGTATTAAATGTTTTCTTAGTTATTATTTATAATTGGGTATTTTTCAATATTATACGAAAAATTGATTGAAAAATTATTATTTGAGTAGGAAAATAGTTCAAATATAATATAAAAATATATTATCGTAGGAGTATTTTTTTTGCTCAATTTCAACTCTTGATGTAGTCCGTTTAATATTACTTTAATTTTTTTTCGTATTGGACATTATGGAATGGTAATGTATTGCCAATACAGAGGATTCTTATGAAATTGATTTTAATAAACCTTCCTACATATTTTTAATAAGAATCTAATAGATAAAATTTTATTAATTTTAAAATCTTAAATATTAAAAATTAGCATAGAAGGTATTGTAGTCCAAAAAATAGATTATTGCAGTTATGTTCTTTCCCTATGAGTTCTTGCGTTTAATATTTTAGGGCTATTTTGATATATTAATATTTTATTTATATTTTTATAATAATATTCTCTCACTTTTATAAATGGTTTGGAGTTTGGACAATATAATACATTCTCAAATTAAATTAGTAATAGGACATTATAATATATTTCCACATTAAATTAGTTATACTAATAGAATTCCTAAAGGTAATCACGTAGGATTCCTAAAGTATAGTATTATGTCCTAAAACTAATAGTATTATAAAGCTAAAATCTAGAATTCCAGTTACGACCTTTTATTATGAGTTATACACTTAATATTATAAGGTTATTTTTGTAAATCGATATTGTTTATGCTTTTAAAATAGTATAGATTATATATGCATAGATAAAACAGTGTGACCAAAGTCAATGAATGGTGATGCACCTTTACCTCCAAGTAGAGGTGTATATGGACCGGGTTGCTTCGGTTTTTATCAAAACCAAAAAATCAAGTATATCGATTTGGATTATTAAATTTTTTCAGGGTCTTTTTGCTACATGAATATTATTTCAATCTTACTTTGTTAAATTTTTTATAAGTAAATATACATTTAGTAAAAATTGACATATATATGATCTATTAACATATTAGGAAAATTTCTTAGTAACATATGATAGTCATTTATTTTAGCTGTTGTAACGACCCGGCCGGCCGTTCCAAGAGTTATAGCCCTGTTTTCTCCATTTCTGCTTCTTTATGTGTTGTTCAGCTTTATTGTGTTGCATCGGGTTGGTTGGTTCGAATTCGGAGTGGTTTTGGAGTAGAATGAGACACTTAGCCTCTTATTTAGAAAGTTAAGTTGGAAGAGTCAACCAGAAGTTGACTTATGAGTAAACGGTCTCGGATTTGAATTTTTATGGTTCCCTTAGCTCCGTTAGGTGATTTTGGACTTAAGAGCGCGTCCGGAATGTATTTTGGAGGCCCGTGGTAGAATTAGGCTTGAATTCGCGAAAGTTGAAAATTCGACGATTTTGGTCGGCAGTGAAAAATTAGATATCGGGGTCGGAATGGAATTCCGGAAGTTGGAGTAGGTTCGTGGTGTCATTTGTGACGTGTGTGAAAAATTTTAGGTCATTGGAGGTGATTTGGTAGGTTTTGGCGTCATTTGGGGAAAATTGAAGTTTAGGAATTCTTAGGCTTGAATCCGAGGTTGATTCAATGTTTTGATGTTGTTTTGAGTGTTCCGAAGGCTCGACCTAGTTCGTATGTTCGAATGTGACTTTTTGGATTTATTGTTTGAGGTCACGAGGGCCTCAGGATGATTTCGGATGGTTGGCGGAGAGTTTGGAGATGGAATTAAGCAGATGATGTTTGCAGCTTCTGATGTTTCCGCACCTGCGGAGTGGGGACCGCAGGTGCAAGGTCGTAGACGCGATGGAAGCAGCCGCAAATGCGAAAAATGAGGACCATGAGAGGAATCACAGATGCAGGGGAGTATCCTCACCTGTGGGGCCGCAGGTGTGAGGAATAGGACCGCAGAAGCGGATTCTGGGGAGTTAAGTGAGGACCGCACCTGCGATGGATTTTTCTGCAAGTGCGGTGTCGCGGAAGCGACCAATAGACCGCAAATGCGGAAGTATTGGGAAGAGGGTATGAATTGTGGACTTCGCGAATTTTTGGTCATTCTTCACAATTTCTAATCAGTTTTGGAGATTTTTGGAGAGTTTTTAAGAAGGAATCATGGGGGTTTACATTGAGGTAAGTTATTTGAGCTTAATACTCGTGATTATAGTAATTTTCAGTTGTTTAAGCATGTAATTAGTAGAAATTAGGGATGAAATTGAGGGGATTAGGACTTGGTAATTGGAGAGTTTGATTTGGGGATTTGAGGGGACAAACGAGGTCGGATTTTGATAAATTTGATATGGTTGGACTTGTGAGTGAATGGGCTTTCTAGTTTTTTGATTTTTGTCGGACTCCGGGAAGTGGGCTCGGGGGCTGGGTTTGGGTGAATTTCGAAATTTTGGTTGAAATTGTTAGTTTTTCGTGTGGAATTATTTCCTTGGCCTATATTGATTGAATTGTATTGCTTTTGGTTAGATTGAGGCAAGTAATGCTTCCAAACTTGGTTATGAGGGTTCAAAACCCCGAGCTATGCGCTATGTGATTAGTATTGAGGTGACGCACATGCCAAGTGACGGGTGGGCGGGCGTGCACCGTGAGAATTGTGACCGGGTTCATTCCATGGCACCGCTTAGTGACTCTTTCTTGCTGATATCCTTGTTTCTATCATGTGATTAAGTAAATGTGATGTAAATCATGATAGATATCCTGTTAGGGCTTCACGCAGATATTGTTAAGACCCGAGTGGTCGTTTCCTGCTGTCATCTCATTAGTTTCATTGATATTCTGTACTCAGTCTTATTCATGTATATCATATCATGTCTCAGTCACAATTATTATTATTTGGCACATCATATCATTGTTTCGGGCTAGTTTCATGGCATTGTGATCCCCCATGTGTGAGACTGGAGAGTGATGACTGAGTGTGGCCGAGAGCCTGATTATGATAACAGATATAGGATCGGGCTGCACGCCGCAGTGGTTATGTTGATGATTGTGATAGCGCTTGGGCTGTAGGATCCCCTCCGAAGTCTGTAACACACCCCCAGTGAGCGCATATGATATTTTGAGGGATAGATCTTCCATGGGCATGGATCTTGTCCGGAATATTATTACCTGGAGATGGATATTCTCCTTAGGGCAGGAATAGACTTCCTCGGTACTGAGCGACTTTTGTCGGCGATGTGTATATATTCCGGGATGGATCTTCCCTGGGTCGGGTGGCCATATACAGTACTGAGTGGTTGAGCACTTGAGAGTGGAGGCACATGGTACATTTTCATGCATTATGTGCATTGGCACTTAGAGATATGCTGAGTTTATTACTTCAAGTTGGTCAGATTTGCATTTACCTTACTTACTGAGCTGAATACTTGAATGGAAAGCATATCTACTTTACTGTATAGTTTAGTTTTATCTGTTGAGGTTTGGTTTGTTACTGCCTAATAGTCCATAGTTTGGGATTTTTACTTACTAAGTTGGTGTACTCACGGTACCCCCTGCACCTTGTGTTGAGATTCAGGTATCTCAGGCCACGGAAGCGGCTGTTGACTATTCCATTTGCGGACTTTCATTGGAGATAGCGAGGTAGCTGCTTGGTGATCGCAGTCCTGCCTTTCTCCTTCCTTATCTTCCTTTTAGTGTATTTTGACTATTCTCAGACTATGATGTCTTGTTATATTTTAGAACAATTGTAGTATTGGCTCATGACTTAGTGACACCCGATGTCGGGCTTTTATTTTCCGCATTTTGGTTTTGAGTTTATCTCTTTTACGCAAACTTCAGTTTGATAAAGGCTGTTATCTAATTTTTAATGAAAATTCGAGTTGGTTGGGAGTGTGTCGGCTTGCCTATTTCCACGATGGGCGTCATCACGACCGGGTTGATTTTGGGTCGTGATAGGTGCCTGACAATAATTTTTTATTTATGTACACTTTCAAGGTTAACTGTCATGATCCAAAATCCAACTAGCCCTGATGACACCTAACCTAACTCGCTAGGTAAGCCAGTTAACAATAAACCAGTTCAAATGATATGTATTAAGGGAAAAAATGATAATACAACTGGGCTATTACACAAGAATTCCCAAGGACAGGTAGTACAAATCATGAGCTTCTAAGATTTAGAGTTTACAAAGCTAGTATGAAATAAATACATCATCTGCTCGAATGTACATAAATAAATTTTTATAAGTCTAGGGCTACCATGAACAAAAGGCAAATGTAACTGGAATGCAGGTACGTCTTCAATGCTATCTTTTGTCATACACAGCAAAATTAGCATTCAAAATCTGAACGCAAGGTGCAGAAGTGTAGTATGAGTATTCCATATGTACTCAATAAGTAACAAACCTAACCTTAGGTTGAAAGTAGAGACGAGCTGGGACAAAGGTCAGAGTTCAACTCCAATAACCAGCAACAGTTCATAACAACATAATAAGAATGATACAAGAAATAACTCAATCACTCATCACTATACATGGCAGATCCAGTCCAAATACAAATGACAACTCGCGCACAGTCAGTACTGTATATGGCCAATCCAGCCCATGGAAGATCCATATATATATATATATATATATATATATAGTATTGTATAGGGCCAATCCAGCCCAGGGAAGATCCATCCCTCAATATAAATAATTAGGAAAGATTTATGCCCATTGAAAATCTATCCCTCAGTATAAATAATTAGGCAAGATCCATGCCCATGGAAGATCCATCCCTCAATATAATATCAATTGCGCTCACTTTGGGTGTGCAGACTCCGGAGGGGCTCCTTAAGCCCCAGCGCTATAATAAGCCAAATCCAGGCATAAATCAATAAAACATGATGCGGCGTGCAACCCGATCCCATAACTATCACTCACAATCAGGCCATCGGCCTCACTCAATCATCAATATCTCTAGTCTCTCGGGCTCACAATGTCATGAAACTAGCCCAAAATGATGATATGATGTATCAATAAATAACAACAGAGACTAAGATATGATATGCAATGAATGAACATGACTAAGTATGAAATTACAATTTAAACATATAATTCGACAGCAGGAATGACCTCAGTGGGTCCCAATAATACCATCATTTGCCTAAGCATGATTTCTAACATGAGTCACATATTAGTTTCTCTCACACATGAAAATACATGGAAAATACAAGTAAATTGGCTACACAGCTCTACGAAATCGACCGAGTCTCAATTTCTACGGTACACGCACACACGCCCGTCACCTAGCATGTGCGTCACCTCCAAACAAATCACATAGCACGTATAATCAGGGTTTATACCTCAACTCCAAGTTTAGAAGTGTTACTTACTTCGAATAAGCCAAATCCAATACCGAGAAAGCCAAATGATGCTCCAAAAATATCATCCCGTGCGTACCAACCTCCGAACGGCTCGAAACTAGCCAAAAGCAACTCAAATACATCAAATAATGCTAAAGGAAACAACTCGATTAATAAAGGTCGAATCTTTAACTAAAATCCCAAAATTAACCCAAA
Source organism: Nicotiana paniculata (assembly GCA_005239505.1). Taxonomy (NCBI): domain Eukaryota; kingdom Viridiplantae; phylum Streptophyta; class Magnoliopsida; order Solanales; family Solanaceae; genus Nicotiana; species Nicotiana paniculata. Next base: position 7,403 of record MDKI01201277.1, read on the forward strand.
AGGTCAAACCTAGGCCCGCACCTCGAAACCCGACAAAACTCACAAAATCCAACAACCCATTCAGTTTCGAGTCCAACCATACTAGTTTCACTCAAATCTGACTCCAAATCGATATTCAAAACTCAAAAACTCACTTTGTGAAAGTTTAGGCTAAAATTCCCAATTTTCTCTTTAAACTCATAATCCAATTACCAAAAATGAAGATAAAATCACGAACTATAATCAAAATCGAGTTCGAAATCATCATAGAATTGTGATGAAATTTGCTTCCAAAATAGCCTCAATCCGAGTCACACGTTTCAAGATGTGATAAAAGAACCCAAGACCTCAACATATAGTTTCTCCAAGCATTTTCGCATATGCTGTCAAATCGTCGCATCTGCGACCTCCACTTCTGCGGAAAAATCTTGCTTTTGAGAAGCCCTATGAAGACCAGCCTTTCTGCACCTACGGAGTTTCCCCCTTCTGTGCACATACAGGTGCACCAACCAACTCACACTTCTGCCCACACGCCGCTCTGCGCCTAGACTTACGCTTCTGCGGACGCACAAATGTGCCTTTAAGTCCGCTTTTGCGATCTTCCTCGCCCGATTCTCACCTCGCTTCTGTGACCCCTTTATCGCTTCTGCGACCATCGCACCTGCACGAACCAGCTACAGGTGCGGTCACACCAGGTCCAGGTCCTCTTCAGCTATGCAACATGAAACGAAATGATATGAACCTCGTCCAAAACTCACTTGGACCACCTGGGATTCCTTTCGAATATACCAACAAGTCCTATAACATAACGCGGACCTACTCAAGGCCTAAAATCACACATAACAACATCGAAACAACGAATCACACCTCAATTTGAACTCAAATGAACTTTGAACTTTCAACTTCCAGAACTCGTGCCGAAACATACCACATCAACTCAGAATGAACCCAAATGCACACAAGTCCAAATTAACATAACGAATCTATTCTAATTCCCAGAGACTCAATCCAAATCTGATATCCTTAAAGTCAACTCTCGGTCAAACACATGAACTTTTCAAACCTTCAAATTTCTAACTTTCACCAATTCGCGATGAATCCTTCTAGAAATATCCAAAATGCAAAGTCGGGCATACGCCCAAGTCCAAAATCACCATGTGAACCTAACTGAATCATCAAAATTCCATTCCGGGGTTCAAAGTTGGTCAACTCTTCCAAGTTAAAGCTTCAATGATGAAATTCTTTCTTCCAAATCGATTCCGAATAACTTAAAACCAAAACAAATACTTGATAAGAAATATCGAAATGCCAACTTTGAAGTTCCAAAAAAGATATAAGAATTTAATAGATCTTGACATATGAATATGGAAGAGCAAAAAGATTAACGCATTTCACTAATACTTGATAATAAAGTGATCATACAACCCATTATTTAAAGTTAATAAAAATAGAGCACTTCATATTTAACCAAATATTACATCCCGTAAGAGAATCACAAAAATTTCTAGATATTTTTTTTTTAAAAAATTCTATAAAAAGTCTTAGAATTATATATTTATATGTCGATTTGGTTCGGGTTTTTTTACTCGACACCAAACCAAATCAACCAAACCTAATCGAATTTTTAGTCGGTTTGGTACGGTTTACTGATTCAGTTTGTACACCCCTACCTCCAAGCATAGATCTGCCATTTTATAAGGGGTTGATAATTAAATATTATTCTCATTTTTAATGTATTTAGAAAATCAATGCACACTTATTACTTGTCAGGTATTTCTCTACCGAATTCGTTGATTTTATGCTATATTAACTCAACTTATATTGTTAATTATTTACAACTCTACCCAGTTGATATAACTTTATAATTGTTTAATTGCTCATCAAATTCTTTATATTGACGTGACTTTTTGTTATCTGCATTCGATCTATTTGTTAGATTGTTCATTAACTCTACTGCTAGTTGACATGATTTTGTGCTTGTTCAATTATGAAGAATTTTCAGAAACCATTATTGTTTCGTGGTTATTAATTTTCTATAGCTATCATATACATAATTATCACACCTCCTTTTTTTCGAGGGGGATAGAGGAGTTTTTCCAATTAAAGTGATATTATTTGAAATGAGATTATTTATTAATTTTTAAAATCGCCACTTGGGATAATTATGGTGTCCCAAATCACCGGTTTATTTTTAAAACCCCAAAGCGAGGAAAATTAACTCTTGTTTATGGTAAACCAGAAGACTGGTTAAGGAATTCCGTTAACCCGGGAGAAGATTTTAGGAATTCTCGGATTCCGTGATTTTAGCACGGTCTCTTTAATCATATGTGGCTTAATTAAATTATTTAATTACTCATTTTAGAACCTATGTACATTTTTATCTTTTACCGCTTTTAATTACTCGATTATTCGTGATTACGGAATTATCTTGATACGAGTCACGCGTACGTGTACTCTATTTGTTTGGTGCGTCAAGAATTATGTCATGCGTACGTGTACACGATTTAAAACACTTTATTATTTAAGAAAAAACTTGGCCAAAGTCGCGCGAACGCGTACCTTGATTTATTTTGAAAAATCATAATTATGTCACGCGAAAATCTACACAATCACGATGATATGATTAATTAAGAGCGAGCCTAAAGCATTCTAAAGTATTCATGATTCTTCTTAAATTTTAAGATTATTGTGAAGGCAAAGAATTTATGAATGGTGAATTGCGGAAGAAGTGGTATGATTCAGCTAAAGAATTTATAAGATCAGTTACATAACTAAGCTATTAAAAATATTTACTACTTAATGAATTACTAGTGTTCTATCTTGGAATCCACGTAAAGTTACATAGCCATGAGTCTATTTTATTGTATGAAATTAATTATTATTATGAAATAGAAGAAAGAAAATTGGCCAGCTCGTGTGCTTGTGACTTTATACAATGGTTGTTTAGGCCTATTAAATTAAAGCCCCAATGAAGATAAAATTGAAGATGACAAATACTCCCTTAAGCCCAATTCTATTAGTACTATCATATTTATCTACTTTTAGAAAAGTTCATTTTTCAACATGATAATATTCTAAATTAAGAAACCATTGTCATGATACTCATTCAATCATCCAAAAGCAACTATAAATAAAACAAAGGATACTAAAACACTAAAATGGACAACAAAACATGATATACGAATAAAAAATAAAATAGTTTTAAAATAATTTATATCAAGACAAATGAGTAACAATAAGGGAAAAACATGATTTCAGTTTTTAAGAAAACTTAAAATTATTAACAGAACCATTGTAACGACCCGACCGTTCTTTGAGGAAGATAGGAGGGGTTCATGGTGGCATT
>ML310891.1:0-15690 GCA_005239505.1 Nicotiana paniculata
GCACGGAATGTCCCCTCGTGCATAATCAATATAAGCATGGCACGAAATGTCCCCTCGTGCATATTCAATATAAGCATGGCACGAAATGTCCCCTCGTGCATAATAATAATATGAAATATGGCACGGAATGTCCCCTCGTGCATAATCAATATAAGCATGGCACGGAATGTCCCCTCGTGCATAATCAATATAATCATGGCACGGAATGTCCCCTCGTGCATAATAAATATAAACATGGCACNCAAACAGCAATCAAAAACAAGGGCAAGGAAACAAACAGAGTAAAAGTAGAAATCCCGGAAAGGACCATCAATTGAACAATTAAATCCCGACAAGGGAACATCAATTAAACAATCAAATCCCGGCAAGGGAACTATGAAACGATGACCCAACAAGGGTACATTTCAATAACTCTTTCTCTTTCTTTCACTTTCATTTCCATGATTTATTCTATTACTCGAGCCAATGCTCCAAAGGATGTAATTATCTCATATTCCTTCATCATTCATTTCACAATTTGAGCCAATGCTCCAAGGATGTAATTATCTCATATTCCTTCATCGTTCATTTCACAATTTGAGCAAATGATCCAAGGACGTAATTATCTCATATATTAATTTGAGCCAATTCTCCAAGGATCTTTAAAGGTTACAATTCCCTTCGCATGCCCTTTACAACGTATAGAAATCCTCAATTAGGCATAGAAATTATAACAAAGTCAAAATATTCACAATATAGGGACTCACGGTCATGCTAGACACCAATGTATAGGTGCTCATCACCATGCCTATACATCATATTTGACAATTAGCAAATAGCAAATAATACTCAACTCCTACTCCCTCAAGCTAAGGTTAGACCAAACACTTACCTCGGGTCCAAAGTGTATCAATCAACCCTCTAACACTGCCTTTCCTTTAGAATTCGACTCCGGAATGGTATTATCTAGACATAATCAACTCAAGTATATCAATAAGGATTCAATGATTCAATTACATGGCCTAATTATCCATTTCCTAGCATTCTTTCAAATTTATCAAAATTCGACCCCGGGCTAGCTCGCTCGGATTCTTGCAATTCTCGAAGGGAAAACTCACCCAAAGCCTAAGGATCATAAATATACGATTTTTACTTGATTTCATGGCCAATTCGCAGAAACTTTCTCAATGATCACAAGTTCTAGGTTACTACCCAATTCCTTGAATTTTTGCACTAGTTTATGTGGTTAATTAAGCTAAGATGCATGCATGAAACTAATTTACGGGAGGAATTTACTTACCTTACAAGACCAGGTTGAAAGCTCTTAAAAATGGAGGAAATCGTCTGAGGAAGAAGATGGAAATGAGAAAATATGGTTTTAAAACCCGTATTTAAAGCTCACTGCATGAACAGTGAACTCGCATCTGCGGTTCTGGGGACCGCACCAGCGGAATTGGGCTAGGGGGTCTGGGATCGCACCTGCGAAGTGGAGACCGCACCTGTGATGGCTGGCCAGGCCACTGGTGATCGCACCTGCGATGCCTGGGACCGCACATGCGGCCTCGCACCTGCGATGCTGGGCAACCGCACCTGCGGTCACACCAGAGCAGGTGCACCAGCAGCCTAGTTTGCTGGTTTTTTAGCCCCGTTAGTTGCCCGGAAGGCATCTGGGCCCACCCGAGACCTAGTCCAAATATACCAACGAGTCCCAAATCATATTACGGACTCGCTCGAGCCTTCGGAACACTCAAAACAATGCTAAAACTCAAAATCACACCCCCAAACCTCAAGAACCAAACTTAGGAATTTTAAGTTTTCTAACTTTGCTAACAACATGCCGAACTGACCTATATAACTCGGAATGATACCAAATTACACAGATAACTTACATAACCTCCTACGAACTTGCATGTGCGATCAAATTTCCAAAGCAACATCATACACGTAGAATTAAACCTCAAAATCCATGAATTCTATCAAATTTCATAAAACATAAAATTTCATAAAACATAAAATTTCCCATTTCAAGTCTGAAACACGTCAAACGAAATCTGTTTTCAACCAAACTTTACAGGAAGCGCTTAAACCATATATGAGACCTGTACCGGGCGCTATAACAAAAATACGGGCCCGATACCGTCACTTTCTAATAAGATTTCATTTTTAATTTCCATAAATATTTACAGAAAACAATTTTACTCAAAAATTCATTTCTCGGGCTTGGGACCATGGAATTTGATTCCGGGCATACGCCCAAGTCCCATATTTTCCTACGGACCCTCCGGGACCGTCAATTTACGGGTCCGGGTCCGTTTACCCAAAATGTTGACCGTAGTCAAATTTATTCATTTTAATATCAGGTCTTAGCATTTTTCACTGAATTTCATATTTAAGCTGTCCGAATACGCGCCCGGACTGCACACGCAAATTGAGGTAACTACAAATAAGGTTTTCAAGGCCTCGGAAGTATGGCATAGGTAATAAAATAGGTGATGACCCTTTGGGTCGTCAAATTCTCCACCTCTAAAACAACTGTTCGTCCTCGAACGGACAGAAGAAAGAAGTACCTGAGTCGCGAAATAAATGACGGTAACGGCTCCACATGTCGGACTCGGACTCCTAGGTCGATGCCTCAGGAGGCTGACTTCTCCACTGAACACGAACATAAGGGAAACTCTTGGATCTTAACGAATGAATATGTCGGTCTACAATAGCTACCGGCTCCTCTTCATAATATAAGTCCTTGTCCAACTGGACAGTGCTGAAATCTAACACGTGGGCTGGATCGCCGTGTTACCTCCGAAGCATGGACACATGAAAAACTGGATGTACGGCTGATAAGCTAGGTGGAAATGTAAGTCTGTAAGACACCTCCCCCACTCGATCAAGAATCTCAAACGGACCAATGAACCTAGGGCTAAGCTTTCCCTTCTTCCAAAATCTCATCACGCCCTTCGTAGGCGACACTCAGAGCAATACTCGCTCACCAACCATGAAAGCCACATCTCGAACCTTACGATCCGCATAACTCTTTTGCCTGGACTGCGATGTACGAAGCCTATCCTAAATGATCCCGACCTTGTCCAAGGCCTCCTGAACCAAATCTGTACCCAACAACCGAGCCTCTCCCGGCTCATACCATCCAACTAGAGATCGACACCGCCTACCATATAAAGCCTCATAAGGAGCCATCTGGATACTCGACTGGTAGCTGTTGTTGTAGGCAAACTCTGCTAAAGGCAAGAACTGATCCCATGATCCTCCAAAGTAAATAACACAAGCTTGGAGCATATCCTCTAATTTCTGAATAGTCCGCTCGGACTGCCCATCCATCTGAGGATGAAATGATGTGCTCAACTCCACCTGGGTGTCTAACTCTCACTGAACTGCTCCCCAGAAACGTGAGTTAAATTGTGTGCCACGGTCCGAAATGATAGATATCGACACACCATGAAGGCGAAAAATCTCCCAGATATAGATCTCAGCTAATCTCTCGGATGAATAGGAGACTACCACAGGAATGAAATGCGCTGACTTGGTCAGCCTATCAACAATGACCCAAACTGCATCAAACTTCTTCTGGGTCAATGGAAGTCCAGTAACGAAGTCCATAGTGATCCTCTCCCACTTCCACTCGAGAAGCTCAATCCTCTGAAATAAACAACCAGGCCTCTGATGCTCATACTTAACCTGTTGACAATTCAAACATCGCGCCACATATGCCAAAATATCCTTCTTCATTCTAGGCCACCAATAATGCTGCCGAAAATCCTGATACATCTTCGCGGCGCCCGGATGAATAGAGTACCAGGAACTATGGGCCTCTTCTAAAATCAACTTTCGAATCCCATCAACATTGGGAACACAAAATCTCCCCTGCAATATCAAAGCACCATCATCATTTAAGGTCACCTGCTTAGCACTTCCACGTTTCACCGTGTCTCTAAGGACACACAAATGGGGATCATCAAACTGCCGATCACGGATACGCTCTAATAATGGAGAACAAGCGACCGTACAAGACAACACTCGACTAGGCTCAGAAATATCCAACCTCACAAATCGATTGGCCAAAGCCTGAACATCCAAAGCAAGCGGCCTCTGATTGACCGGAATAAAAGCAAGACTGCCCATACTAGCTGACTTCCTACTCAAAGCATCGGCCACCACATTGGCCTTTCCCGGGTGATATAAGATGGTAATATCATAATCCTTCAACAACTCCAACCACCTCCTCTGCCTCAAATTCAACTCCTTTTGCTTGAACAAGTACTGAAGACTCTTATGATCCGTGAACACCTCACACGCCACGCCACGCCATACAAATAGTGCCTCCAAATATTCAATGCTTGAACAATGGCTGCCAACTCCAAATCATGCACTGGATAGTTCTTCTCATGAGTATTCAACTGACTCGAAGCATAAGCAATGACCTTGCCCTCCTGCATCAATACTGCACCAAGCCCAATACGGGAAGCATCGCAATAGACTGTATAAGGCCCTGAACCTGTGGGCAAAACCAATACCTGTGCCGTAGTTAGAGCTGTCTTGAGCATCTGAAAGCTCGCCTCACACTCGTCCGACCATCTGAACTAGGCACCCTTCTGGGTCAACCTGATCATCGGGGCTACAATAGATGAGAACCCCTCCATGAACCGACGATAATAGCCTGTCAGTCCCAAGAAACTCTGAATCTCTGTAGCTAATGCTGGTCTAGGCCAGTTCTTGACTGCCTCAATATTCTTCGAGTCAACCTGAATACCCTCTGGTGACACGACATCACCCAGGAATGCAACTGAATTCAACCAGAACTCACACTTCAAAAACTTTGCATATAGCTGACTGTCCGTCAGAGTCTGAAGAACCACTCTGAGATGCTGCTCGTGCTCCTCCTGACTGCGGGAGTATATCAATATATCATCAATGAAGACTATCACGAACGACTCCAAATAAGGCCTGAACACTCGGTTCATCAAATCCATAAAAGCTGCTGGGGCATTTGTCAACCCAAATGACATGACCAAAAACTCGTAATGCCCGTACCGAGTACGGAAAGCTATCTTAGGGACATCGGATTCCCTAATCCCCAACTGATGGTAGCCAGATCTCAAGTCTATCTTCAAAAATACCCTGGCACCCTGAAGCTGATCGAACAAGTCATCAATCCTCGGTAGTGGATACTTATTCTTGATCGTAACCTTGTTCAATTGTCGGTAATCAATGCACATACTCATCGAACCATCATTTTTCTTCACAAACAATACTGGAGCAGCCCAAGGAGAAACACTGGGTCTAATGAAACCCTTCCCAAGAAAATCCTACAACCGCTCCTTCAACTCTTTCAACTCTGGCGGGGCCATGCGATACGGAGGAATAGAAATTGGCTGGGTGCCCGGAGCCAGATCAATGCAGAAATCAATGTCCCTGTCGGGTGGCATCCCCGGTAGTTCTAAAGGAAAAACCTCAGGAAACTCACGAACCACGGGCACCGAATCAATAGAGGGAACCTCAACACTAGAATCGTGCACATAACCCAGATAGGCCAAACACCCCTTCTCGACCATACGCCGAGCCTTTACATACGAAATAACACTGCAAGTAGAATGACCATAAGTTCCTTTCCACTCCAAACGAGGCAAATTCAGTAAGGCTAAGGTCACAGTCTTAGCATGGTAATCCAAGATAGCATGATATGGGGATAACCAGTCCATCCCTAATATAACATCAAAGTCGACCATACCTAAAAGAAACAAATCAACACGGGTCTCAAGACCCCCAATAACCATGAACGATGGACTCGATCGACCAAGATAGAATCACCCAACGGTGTACATACATAAACAGGAATACTCAGTGGATCACTATGCATGACCAGGTATGGTGCAAAATAAGAGGACACATATTAATGCGTAGACCCTTGATCAAATAGCACTGAAGCATCTCTGTCACAAACCCGAATAGTACATGTAATGACTGCATCTGAAGACTCAGCCTCTGGCCTGGCTGGAAGAGAATAACATCGGGGCTGGGCCCCACCACACTGAACTACATCTCTGGGACAGCCAGCTGATGGTTGGCCTCCACCTCAACCTCTAGCACCTCTACCTCCACCTCTAGCTGGCTGGGCAGGCTGTGGAACACCTGGTGCCTGTACTATGGCACGAGAACCCTGATGCTGAGACTCACCAGAACCTCGGGGAAAAAACCTGGAAATGTGCCCCAAACCACCACAAGTATAGCAAGGCTTCTGCTGATGTGACTGATGACTCTGGAACTGGCCCTGTCGACCCTGGAAATTCTGAAAAGGCCTGGGATGATGACCTCTGCCTGAAGAAACCCTGCCTCCAGATGAGGCTCCAATGAAATGACCAAAATTACGGGGCCTCTTGTCAGCCCCCTGACCACCACCCTGCGACAAAATCATATCAATCCTCCTAGACACATTGGCCGCATCCTGGAACGATATATATGTACCTGACTCTCTGGCTATCTGATGTCTGATAGGCCGGGCCAATCCCTTGATAAACCTCTGAACCCTCTCCCAGTCAGTGGGAAGTATCATAAGAGCATGTCGGGCTAGAGTGATGAACCTGGTCTCGTACTGAGTGATGGACATGGATCCCTTCTGGAGACGCTCAAACTGCCTCCGAAGGTCCTCTCTCTTAGTAATGGGAAGGAACTTCCCCAGAAATACCTCTGAGAACTGAGTCCAAGTCAAAGGCGTAGATCCAGCTGATCTGGCTAAGCAATAGTCTCTCCACCAACTCTTGGCTGCCCCAGATAACCGAAAAGTAGCGAAGTCAACCCCATCCGATTCCACTATGCCCATATTCTTAAGAACCTCATAGCAGCTGTCTAAATAATCCTGGGGGTCCTCTGATGGTGAACCAGTAAAAGTAGCAGTAAATAACTTAGTTAACCTGTCCAGTCTCCACAAAGCATCGGCTGACATGGTGCTCCCTCTGCTATCGACGCTGCAATACCCGGCTGAGATACTCCGGCTGGCTGAGGTGCCGGAGTCTGAAACTGTGGAGCTAGCTACTCTGGCATGCGGGCGGCAGGAGTCTGGGCACCTCCCTCAGCCTGAGAGGTTGCTGGTTCTATAGGAAGAAGACCCGCCTATGCTACACTCTCCATGAGTCTGACTAGACGGACAAGGGCATCCTGAAGCACTGGGGTAGCTATGAACTCCTCTAGGGCCCGAGCTGGTCCAACTGGGTCTGCCGGAACTGGGACCTCCTCGTCAGACTCGACCTGAGGGTCCTCCACTGGGGCTGCTGCTCTAGGCTGAGCCCGGCCCCGGCCTCGGCATCTAGCACGGCCTCGACCTCGACCCCGAGTAGGAGCTGTAGCAGGAGTGTCGAGCTGCTAGGCGGAACCAAGGGAAGCACGCGTCCTCGCCATCTGCGAGAGAATAGAATAAAAACTCAATCAGTACTCAGAATTCATAGCGCACGACAGAGAAGAAAAGAAATATGGAGTCATCCTAACTTCGCAGCCTCTGGGGGATAAATACAGACGTCTCTGTACCGATCCCTCAGACTCTACCAAGTTGTCTGTGAGTTGTGAAACCTAAGTAACCTAAAGCTCTGATACCAACTTGTCACACCCCGAAATCCCACCATCAGGCTGTGATGGCGTCTAACGTTGAACCCGCTAGACAAGCCAACGTGCATAGATAATCTATCATATTAACATCAATTTAATAGATAAACTAAACAGTTCACAGTTTAACAACGGAAATAAATATGGTTTCAAGCTAAATAAGGACAATATAATACAACGACGCGCAAATATTTCCCGAAACCTGGAGTCACAAACTCATGAACTGTCTACAAGAGTGCTAAATACAATTCTGTAAGGAAATACATGACTGTCTCTGAAACTAGGGAAAAACAAGACAGAAGTGGAGACAAAGGGATGGAAGAGACGCCAAGGTCCATGAACGCCAGCGGGTATACCTTGAAGCCTCTATGATAAGCTGGAGGACACTCCCACTAATGATGTCCTCCGGGTCCGGCTACGTAATCTGCACAACATAAAGAAGTGCAGGTGAAGCATCAGTACAACCGACCCCATGTAATGAGTAAGTGCCGAGCCTAATATGGGCTAAGTAGTGATGAGGGTAAGACACGAAAACAAAGTGTACCTGTGCAGTTCCATAGTATAGCAGAAACTAATCAAGAATACAGTTACGGGGGGAGGGGGGGGACATGCTGAGGGTAAGAAATAACAAATACTGAAATGATAGAAACGAAAACAACGGTCTAAAATATCTGAAAAATAATAACGGGAAATTAAAACATAGATTAAACAGTGAAAGATGCGGCATGACATGTCCCCTCGTGCATAATAATAAAATAAAATATGGCACGGAATGTCTTCTTGTGCATAATCAATATAAGCATGGCACGGAATGTCCCCTCATGCATAATCAATATAAGCATGGCACGTAATGTCCCCTCGTGCATAATAATAATATAAAACATGGCACGAAATGTCCCCTCGTGCATAATCAATATAAGCATGGCACGGAATGTCCCCCATGCATAATAAATATAAGCATGGCACGAAATGTCCCCTCATGCATAATAAATATAAAATGGCACGGAATGTCCCCTCGTGCATAATAAATATAAACATGGCACGAAATGTCCCCTCGTGCATAATAAATATAAACATGGCACGGCATCACCCTTCGTGCTTTAACACTCTTCCTCACCCAAACAGAAATCACAAACAAGGGCAAGGAAATAAATAGAGTAAAAGTAGAAATCCCGGCAAGGGAACATCAATTAAACAATTAAATCCAGACAAGGGAACATGAATTAAACAATCAAACCCGGCAAGGGAACTATGAAACGATGACCCGACAAGGGTACATTTCAATAACTCTTTCTCTTTCTTCAACTTTCATTTCCATGATTTATTCTATTACTCGAGCCAATGCTCCAAAGGATGTAATTATCTCATATTCCTTCATCATTCATTTCACAATTTGAGCCAATGCTCCAAGGATGTAATTATCTCATATTACTTCATCGTTCATTTCATAATTTGAGCCAATGCTCAAAGGACGTAATTATCTCATATACTAATTTGAGCCAATGCTCCAAGGATGTTTACAGGTTACAATTCCCTTCGCATGCCCTTTACAACGTATAGAAATCATCAATTAGGCATAGAAATAACAACAAAATCAGAAAATTCACAATATAGGGACTCATGGTCATGCTAGACACCAATGTTCTGTCACCATGCCTATAAATCATATTTGACAATTAGCAAATAGCAAATAATACTCAACTCATAATCCCTCAAGCTAAGGTTAGACCAAACACTTACCTCGGGTCCAAAGTATAGCAATCAACCCTCTTACACCGCCTTTCCTATAGAATTCGACTCCGGAATGGTATTATCTAGACATAATCAACTCAAGTATATCAATAAGGATTCAAGGATTCAATTACATGGCCTAATTATCCATGTCCTAGCATTCTTTCAAGTTTATCAAAATTTGACCCCGGGCCCGCTCACTCGGATTCTTGCAATTCTCGAAGGGAACACTCACCCAAAGCCTAAAGATCATAAATATACGATTTTTACTTGATTTCATGGCCAATTCGCAGAAAATTTCTCAATGATCACAAGTTCTAGGTTACTACCCAATTCCTTGTATTTTTGCACTAGTTTATGTGGTTAATTAAGCTAAGATGCATGCATGAAACTAATTTACGAGCGGAATTTACTTACCTTACAAGACCTGGTCGAAAGCTCTTAAAAATGGAGGAAATCACGTAAGGAAGAAGATGGAAATGAGAAAAAATGGGTTTAAAACCCGTATTTAAAACTCACTGCCTCAACAGTGAACTCGCACCTGCGGCTTTGGGGACCGCACCTGCGGTCTCGCACTTGCGAGAAGAATTTCGCACCTGCGGAATTGGGCTACGGGGTATGGGATCGCACATGCGAAGTGGAGACCCCACCTGCGGTCTCGCACCTGCGAGAAGTGCTCCACACCTGCGATGGCTGGTGATCACGCTCAACTATGTCTTGTAGAAGACTAAACGGGCGTTGCAAATATAATCCGGGGTATTGCGCCCAGAGTCGATCCCACATGGAATTTACGTATCAATTGAGTCTATAAAATACTAAACTGTTGCTAAATCAAGTTTCTCAAGATTTTGAATATCAACTTGGTGATGTTTAACTAGTTCTACAATCAATAATAATAAACTAGCAATTAACTAACAATTTAATGTAACAATGATAATAAAGGGTCTAAGGTTATGGTTTCCCCCGTTGGTGAATTCTTCCTTGAATATGTCTTATATTTTAATTGGCTATCTCTGTCAATCAATGCTCTAACTATCATAAATCTCTCTCAAGTAATTATGATAATTTACTAAACGCACTCCCTCAAGTTACGCTAGCTAGATTGTAATACAGTTCACTTTAGATTACACCCGAGGTATCGTTATTTCTAATCTAACCTCTAAACCCTCGGTTATGACTTTCGTCTATACTCCGGGAGTAGTGTTGTTCAAGCAACTACCTAAATATGCACTCTCTCTCAAGTAGATACATAATAAATAGGAATAGTTGATCAAGGGCCCTTTCAATCAACTATAATAAGAATGTAGTTGAACAAAAAGAGATTAATCACCCAAAATATATTAATATCACAATGAATTCATCTCCAAGGGGTTCTACCAAAACCCTAGACTAAAGAATTTAGCTACTCATGTTATTGAGAATCAAAACTAAAAGAAATTGCATAATGGAAATACAAAGTAATGAATACTAGATGTAGAAATCAATGTTTGCCACTTCTATGGTGTTTTCTTGTTGAATCCTTTCGAATCGCCTCCGTCGTCTTTGAATCCCCCGTAGTTGTGTTTTAGGAGTCTATTTATATGTTTAGGGCGAACCCTAACCGTGTAGGAGACTTCTATTTCAACCGGGGAACACTTAAACTCGTCAAAACTCAGATTTGGCCGAACTGGGAACCCCGGGCGCTTGGACCCAAAGGCCTGGGTAACGCCAGGGTAGGGCTGGCGTTTCAGCCCTAACGCTAGAGTAAGGCTGGCGTTTCAGCCCTAAGGCCTGGCTAACGCCAGGTAGGGTTAGACGGGCTCTGTCGCCCGGCTATCGCCTTGGTGTCTCCTTTCGCGTATTTTTCGACGTATTTTCATCCCTTTAGCTCCGTTTCCATCTCCAATTCACCTACACATAAAATAAACTCTATTAAGCACATAAAAAGTGTATTATTATCATTAATGCGCCTCAAATGTATGGTATATTACATATTAAACTATGCATTCTAGCCTCGCATCAAGACCCCACACTTAAACCTTTGCTCGTCCTCGAGCAATCAAACTACACTCATGTACACAACTTATTAAGAAAATATCTTAACACGTTATACTAAGAATATTTAAAACATTTCAACCACAGAGGTGTGACATCCTCGCCTCAATAATCGACTCACCTATACCATGATTTATTCACAATTCACTAACTATTCTAACTTAGAGGTCAACAACATTACCTTTCCATCATGAATCATGTGCCCTCACCAAATCAAAGAGCTAGTTCCTCGCACAGTAAAATTTAAGAATACTTATGTACTAAAAATCGAAAGAATTCACTCGCTCTCAGAAATAAAACATTCATATGCCACACAAGACGTACCCTAGGCTTGCCCGTAGTGTAATACTCTACTAATCGAGCTCATTCAGTCTAGGATCAAGTAGGACGTTATTCGGTGACTCTTATTATTTTTTCAAGTGACTCTTATTATTTTTTCAAACGTGCACCTTTCTCCTTATTTCAATTATTCCCCTCACAAACCAACCTACCACCCCACACTTTAACTGTTTCATATTTCATACATTTCCAGTGCTTACAAGAGGTGACAAGGTTCAAATATAAGATCGATTCAAACAAAAGGGAATATGGCTTGTAATGTGGTTGCCAAAGAAACCGGATTTTAGGCTCAATGGGTTAAACGATGATATACACAAATAGGTGGGTAAAATATAGATAATTGGCTCAAGAAAGAAATGCCTATATCACTTCCAAGACTAAATAAAACTTCTATTTCGCTTCGCACACACACGGGGCAAGTTCTTGACACCAGATGCAATGCACAGAATAACATTCAAATCTCACACACACATGGCACATAACTCCCTCAGGATTGGATTTATCACGACACTCCAGTCAAAGCAGTTAAGCAAATCTTAAGAATCCATGATTTAAGGTATTTATTCTAGAGTCAAAAATTGAGCCTAAGCGTCACAACCAAAGTATTGACTATTCTCAAGGCATTAACACATTTCGAGATATTGCTCCTATTAAGCCCTTAACCATGTGACTCCTACTCCTAAAAAAACTAAAAAACTACATACACCCGGTTCAACTGAAAACCCTTGGAAAAGAACCGTGGTCCAAAGAAAAACAAAGGGGGAATTACTACACTACCTAAAACAAAAAAAATCTTTTTGTTATTTTCTTTAGACTTACTTCCTTCGCTAGGAGCTCCATCGCCAGGAAGAGTCCACATATTTCTAAAAAAAATAATAATAACAACATGAAAAACATGAAAAACTAAAACTACTAATAAGAATGCACACCACAAATCACAACAATTATGTACAACACCCCACACTTAAATCATGCATTGTCCTCAGTGCATCACATATAGACAAAACAAGAAATAAAAGGAAGGTGTAAGAAACTCCCTGGTCCACTGGTGTCGACATCCACTCGCTTTCATGCTCCTTTGAGCAGATGCTTTAATCACTTTATGCCTCCACTTTGAACTTTTGAATTGAACCCCCATTTTTTATTCTGCTCTATGATCATGCTCATGGGGTGGTTGAACAAATCTGCTCAGCCCAATAAAACCATGTAATAATCTGCGTTTCTTGACCTTGCGACAAAATGTGTACTCCTTACTTTCTGGCAAGAAGAACTCAATAATGTAGGCATCTTGTTCTTTATCTCTCAACTCATCAGGTGGTTCGGATAACTCTATTTGCATATTATTACCCAAACACAATTTGAACATATGGTTGGAGTGTGTACCAGCATCCTCAACAATAACGACACTAGATTCAACAAAGTATGTATCATCGATGTCTTTGGTTAAATCTAGTATCTTTTCTACCACATCAGCATCCTCCGATTTCAGTTCTAACATGGGTGGTGCTTCACTAGATGGCTTGGCCTGCAGGTTCTCACTTTTCTCTAAATGTAATGAATCAAATTCGAGAGCCTGTTTCCATACATCTTTTTCCTCAAGTGCTAACACCCAATCTGCTAGTTCTTCACCATTCATATCATCCATATTCATGAAATATTCATCCAAAGGGTTCCCAACAGAGATGAAAGCATCATCTTTTTCTGGTAGCACATTCACAGCATCAATCAGAGAGCAGTTGGCGAACTCACTAGGTTTCCTCATAGATTTATGAACGTTGAAAGTGATTTCTTCATTGTTAATCCTCATCTTCAGTTCACCAGTCTCACAATCAATAAGAGCTCTNCCACTTGCACCAAGACATCATCCAGAATACCCGACGGTCTCTTTACTATTCTATCAGCAAGTTGCAACAGCATGGAAGTGGGCCTGGCTCAACCAATTCCCAGTCTTTTATAGATGGCCATCGACATCAGATTAATGCTGGCCCACAAGTCACATAGAGATTTGGTGAAAGAGAAATTGCCAATGGTACAAGGAATTGTAAAACTCCCTGGGTCAGACAACTTCTCAGCAGTAGGATGTGTCACCACCGCACTACAAGTCTCAGTAAGGGTGACAGTAGCTAGATCTTGGAAGTCAACTTTTCTGGACATCAATTCCTTCATCATTTTAGTATACCCAGGCATTTCTTTCAATGCATCAATCAATGGAATATTTACCTGTATCTGCTTTAGCATGTCCAAGAACTTCTTGTACTGTTCATCCTTTTTGTATTTAGCCAGCCTCTGTGGGAATGGAGTTGGTGGTCTCTTTTGTCCAGTAATTTGGGGCCTTTCTTTCTCAACCACCCTCTCAGCTATCGGCTTCTGAGTCATCTCCACTTCTTTTTCAGTCTCAATCTGTGCACTGGGTTCTTTTTCACTAGGTTGCACTTTTGCCTTGGTCAAAATTGTTGAATCATCAAATTCAATCTGCATGGGTACCAATGTTTCGTTCTGCCTGCTTTCATGAGCGCTTTCCAGGTCCACATTTAATTCTCTTCCACTGCGAGGAGTCACTGCCATCAACTGCCTTGGAACCTGGTCAATAGGATTTATCTGAGTATCTGCATGTAATGTTCCAAGAGGTCGATTGTTCACTGCCATAGATATCTTCCCTAACTGTACTATAATATTTTTAATAGCTGCATCATGAACATCTACTCTCTCACTGATTTTATCATTTGACCCAATTACCTGCTGCATCATAGCTTCTAACCTGGCAAACTCATCTTTTTGCCTTCCCCCTTGTTGTTGCTGTGGAGGGTAGTAAGATTGTTGTTGATTCTAATGATTATAACCCTGTGGCCTCTGAAACGTTGCTGCATTACCTTGAGGTCCCCTGACACCCATATTTCCACTGTTTTGCTGTTCGTGTGGTGGCCTATATTGTTGGACTTGCTGACCCCAATTCTGCCCCCCTTGTCTCTGGCTTCCGTAATTTGACACATAATTCATATTTTCTGGTTAAGGAGGGTGATGGCTTTCTGTATTCCAATGATTACCAAGTGGTTGACTAATGCAAGATGTGCACAAGCCCCGATTGGTTGTGTCAACGATGTGCACATGATGTTTCTGTCCCGATTCTTCCACCTTCTCTTAAGTATACTCATTTGCGTTATCAAGGTGGCCATGTTCTCTGCAATAGTATTAGATGGATTGAATGGCACTGAATGAACTACAGGATTAATTGGTGAATTCCTTGTTGTCCATCCTGAATTTTGTGCCATTTTATCACGTAAGATTTTACTCTCTCTCCATGATTTGCTCAGGAATGCCCCACCAGCTGAAGCATCAACATTTGCTTTCATAGTATCAGCCTAAACCATGTAAAAACGCTGCCCCAACATTTGCTCAGGAATGCCATGATGTGGACAGATAACCAACATACTCTTAAATCTTTCCCATGTCTCTTGTAATGTTTCCACTGGTTTCTGTCTAAAGCTCAAGATTTCATCAATTTGTTGAGCAGTTTGGTTGGGTGGATGAAACTTGTTCACGAACTGCTTGACTAACTCCTCCCATGTAGTAATGGAATTGACAGGGAGTGCGTTAAGCCATGTCTGGGCAGCACCAATCACTGAGAATGGAAACAACAACAGTTTTATTGCCTCTTGAGTGACGTTTTGTTGCCTTTGAGTTTTGCAAATTGACAGGAAGTCCTTTAAATGCTGCTAGGGCTCTTCAATGTACGACCCTGAGAATAACCCTTTGTTCTGCAATAGGTGCAGCATATTATTTGTAATTTGAAAGGAATCGGCCTGTATCTGAGGAACAAGTATCGCTGTGGCAAAATTCTCAGCTGTGGGTTGTGCCCAGTCATATAAAGGAGCCTCTGTCCCTAATTGAGCGACTGGGTCTACCACGTCATCCCCATGATTATTCCGGTTGTGTGGATTTTCCATGTCGGTTTCAATTTGTTCAATTTGTGGTTGATGTTTGCTTTTCCGGTTGGTTCGGTTT
>ML310891.1:15730-76698 GCA_005239505.1 Nicotiana paniculata
GGTTGGTCCGGTTTTTGGCCCTGAAAACTTTCTCAGGGTATGATAAGGATTCAATTACTTCACCAGTCCTCAATGAGTTTCTAGGCATTCACCTGCAACACTTAGCAAACGTTAAACGTTCAATGTGAAAACGAAAATTTTAAAGAAAATTGACTACGTTTAGGAATTTTGTATTTCTTTCAACTCAATTGATAATACCGTTAACTCCCCGGAAACGGCGCCCAAATTTGATCACGCTCAACTATGTCTTGTAGAAGACTAAACGGGCGTTGCAAATATAATCCGGGGTATTACGCCCAGAGTCGATCCCACAGGGAATTTACGTATCAATTGAGTCTATAAAATACTAAACTGTTGCTAAATCAAGTTTCTCAAGATTTTGAATATCAACTTGGTGATGTTTAACTAATTCTACAATCAATAATAATAAACTAGCAATTAACTAACAATTTAATATAACAATGAAAATAAAGGGTCTAAGGTTCTGGTTTCCCCCTTTGGTGAATTCTTCCTTGAATATGTCTTATATTTTAATTGGCTATCGCTGTCAATCATGAATGCTCTAACTATGATAAATCTCTCTCAAGTAATTATGATAATTTACTAAACGTACCCTCTAAAGTTATGCTAGCTAGATCGTAATACAGTTCACTTTAGATTGCACCCGAGGTATCGTTATTTCTAATCTAACCTCTAAACCCTCGGTTATGACTTTCGTCTATACTCTGGGAGTGTTGTTGTTCAAGAAACTACCTAAATATGCACTCTCTGTCAAGTAGATACATAATAAATAGGAATAGTTGATCAAGGGCCCTTTCAATCAACTATAATAAGAACGTAGTTGAACAAAAAGAGATTAATCACCCAAAAAATATTAATATCACAATGAATTCATCTCCAACGGGTTTTGCCAACTAGACTAAAGAATTTGTCTACTCATGTTATTGAGAATCAAAACTACAAGAAATTGCATAATGGAAATACAAAGTAATGAATACTAGATGTAGAAATCACTGTTTGCCACTTCTATGGTATTTTCTTGTTGAATCCTTCTTAATCGCCTCTGTCGTCTTCGAACCCCCCGTAGTTGTTTTTGAGGAGTCTATTTATATGTTTAGGGCGAACCCTGACCGTGTAGGAGACTTCTATTTCAACCGGGGAACACTTAAAATCGTCAAAACTCGGATTTGGCCGAACTGGGAACCCCGGGCATTTGGACCCAAAGGCCTGGCTAACGCCAGGCTAGGGCTGGCGTCTCAGCCCTAACGCCTGGCTAACGCCAGGTTAGGGCTGGCATTTCAGCCCTAAGGCCTGGCTAAGTCCAGGTAGGGTCAGGCTGTAGGGCTCTGTCGCCCGGATATCGCCCGGGTGTCTCCTTTCGCGTATTTTTCGACGTATTTTCATCCCTTTAGCTCCGTTTCCATCTCTAATTCCCCTACATATAAAATAAACTCTATTAAGCACATAACAAGTGTATTTTTATAATTAATGCACCTCAAATGTTTGGTATATTACATATTAAACTATGCATTCTAGCCTCGCATCAGCTGGCCGGGCCACTGGTGATCGCACCTGCGATGCCTGGAACCGCACCTACGGTCACACCAGAGAAGGTGCACCAGCAACCTGGTTTGCTGGTTTTTTAGCCCCGTTATGTGCCCGGAAGGCACCTGGGCCCACCCAATCCCTAGTCCAAATACATCAACGAGTCCCAAATCATATTACGGACTCGCTCGAGCCTTCGGAACACTCAAAACAACGCTAAAACTCGAAATCACACCCCTAAACCTCCGAAACCAAACTTAGGAATTTTAAGTTTTCTAACTTTGCTAACAACGTGACGAACTCACCTATATAACTCGGAATGATACCAAATTTGACAGATAACTTACATAACCTCCAAAACAACATCATACATGTAGAATTAACCTTCAAAATCAGTGAATTCTATCAAATTTCACAAAACATCAAATTTCCCATTTCAAGTCTAAAACGCGTCAAACGATATCCGTTTTCAACCAAACTTTACAGGAAGCGCTTAAACCATATATGAGACCTGTACCGCGCGCTAGAACCAAAATACGGGCCCGATACCATTACTTTCTAATAAGATTTCATTTTCAATTTCCATAAATATTTACAGAAAACAATTTTACTCAAAAATTCATTTCTCCAGCTTGGGACCACGGAATTCGATTCCGGGCATACGCCCAAGTCCCATATTTTCCTACGGACCCTCCGGGATCGTCAATTTACGGGTCCGGGTCTGTTTGCCCAAATTGTTGACCGTAGTCAAATTTATTCATTTTAATATCAGGTCTTATCATTTTTCACAGAATTTCATATTTAAGCTGTCCGACTACGCGCCCGGACTGCACATGCAAGTCGAGGAAACTATAAATGAAGTTTTCAAGGCCTCAAAAGTACGGAATAGGTAATAAAATAGGTGATGACCCTTTGGGTCGTCACACCTAGGACCCACTTGCATGATTTATGTGTGTACCTGTAACCCTGTCCGTATCATTGAACTCTTAATATGATCGAAAACGTAACTAAATGTTTAAAAGAAATCTGGATTTCATACTGTTATCCTTATAAAAAGAATTTGTTTCCGCTGTAAATATATGTGTACCTGGATTAGGTTGTATCGAGGAATACCATTAAATTTGACAAATGAGTTTCAAAAACAAATTATTTTGAAACCTATGTTTCATGCTACTTTGAATACGGATTTTACTATTTTCCATGAGAAGACTATTGTTCTTAATAAAAAAAGGATTTAAATGTGTGGAAATCTATCAGCACTCGACTTGCAGGCATGATTTGCGATCGAGGGGAGCTTTATGTTAATTATATATATGAGTCCGCACACGATTCGTAGGTATGATTCGCGATCATGGGGAGCTTTATATTTAGTATATCGAGTCAGCACACGAGTCGCAGGTATGATTCGCGACCGTGGGGAGCTTTATATCGAGTCAGCACATTAACCGCATGTATGATGCGCGGTTGTGGGTCAGCTTATTATATCTAGTCAACACGTGAGTCGCAGGTATGATGCGCGATCGTGGGTTAGCTTATTATATCGAGTCAGCACGCGAGTCACATGTATGATTCGTGATCGTTGGTTAGCTTATGACCTCAGTCCCTATGACCACACTTATGACTCCGGCCGGTTGTCCTGTCCTGGTATGTGTATGATCACTTGAGTTCTGAGTCACTTATTGGAGTGTCAGGTATTGGTTAAGAGGAGTTTTTAGTACTCTGTTGTTTCTTTTTTTCAGTTATTATATGGATTTCGTTATTTGCTATGCACTTGTTGCTCACTATCTTTCATGTCTATTGTATTTCATCATACACTGTCACATGTTGTATTGTCGGACCTTAGTAAGAGTCTAATTTTCCTCCTCGTCACTACCTCTCTGAGGTTAGGCGGGCGACTTACTGAGTAAACGTTGTTTTTGTACTCATGCTGTACTTGTTGTGCATTTTATTGCACAGGTACCTTCATGGTAATGTGGAGGATTCGGAGATTTAGGCAAGCTGCATCTTCTGGAGGCGATCCGCAGCTGACAGAGTCACCCTCATACTGTATCTATTTCATTTTAAATTTTCTTGTCCAGTTGTATTTCGGACAGGCTTTGTAATATTTGTAAAATTCATAGAAGTTGCTCATGTACTTGTGACACCGGGTTATGGGGACGTGCTGGGATTTATTTCATTAAATTAAATTGATGTGCTATTGTATTTAAGTTTACTAAAACTTATTTATTGATTACGATATGGAAGAAAAAGTAACGATTTCGAAAATATTAAAACTGGAAAGTTATTTTAAATATTTAATGTCTTGGCTTGCCTGACCTTGTGTCCGGCGCCATCACGACCTTAGGGATTTTGGGTTGTGACAATGTGGTATCAGAGCTCTAGTTTCTCGTAGGTCTCACGAGTCATGAGCAAGTCTAGTAGAGTCTTGCGGATCGGTACAGAGACGTCTGTACTTTTCTTCGAGAGGCTACAAGGCTGTTAGGAGTACTTTCCTTCTTGATTCTTCATCGTGCTAGTTGATTCCTTTGAGGCTTATGCCTATGTTCATTCTTACTCAATCTTATGCGTTGTGAATCGCTTGCTATGGATCAGGAATGTGAAGAATGGAAATGGTGCTACGAATGTAATTCGAGATGCTTCCATGGGTAGATGGCCGTGGTTGTTGTTATGGCCCTGTGAAAGGGTAATATGTTATTTCAGCCCAGTAGCCGTGTTTCTGGGAGCCTTAAGGTTGTGCTCAGGTAATGATGAGGGTTGGAAGTGATTGTCGCGCGGTGTCGAGACGATGATAGAACGTTTGCCCGTGTGTTGGGGAGGATGAATGGTGTGAAATGAGGTCTTCTCAAAGCGTGATTTCGAGATTTCAGTGCTTTTGTTCCGACAGAGGGAAGGCATTTGGAGTATGAATGGATCGATTGGGACTGATAAAGTAGTAAGACTTGGTGTCTTCAAGCGAGATGAGGGATGCACCTGTGACGTGTAGTCGTCGTCGTTCATCGAATGGAATGTGTTAGGTTTGTCGGTGCTATGGTTTCTTCGGTTGCGTGGGGTCAGAGTATTGAGAGGAAGTATTGAGGAATGCGCTTGGCAAGGAATGATCCTGGAATGAAGCAGGGCGTAGGATAGGGTATTGAGGTCGTAAAGAGCGTGCATTTCAGCGTCGGTGGGAGGTTAGCCGGTGATTTCTTCAGGTGGGTTGCCTTCTGGGGATAGGTCCGCAATGGCGGGGCTAGCAGGTTCTGTGAGGGGTCCTAGTGGCTAGTTGGTAGGAGATAGAATGTGTAAATGATGCTAGGGAATTCGAGTATTTAGGGAGTGCTAGCAAGAGAATTTGGAATATTGGGATGGTTTGGCTGAGCAAGATCGTGTTATCACAGGAGGAAGGATCTCAGTAGGGTCTAGAGTGGTGCTAGGAGTGGCTTCGGGATAAGTGGGGGACTCCCACCATCTGCAGTAGGGTTTTAGGGTTGTCTTTTCATAGGGTTGCGAATTGTCGGCGTGTAGGCAAGTTATTTCAGCTAAGGAAAGAGGAGTGAAGTTGTAATTGTGCGTAGGATTTGATGGATTTGTGCAAAAGTTGGTCCTGTCAGGTTAGGGTTAGGCTTTGGAAGATTCAAATTATGCTTAAGGCATGGGCGAGTTGTAAGGATAGTGACTTAGTCACGTGTTTCATTGAAAAAGGTGTTCCTGTGCTAAGAGAGCCTTGGGGTGGATTGTATTCAGGGCCAGTCAGAGTGGGTGAATCTCATCAGCGGTCCTAGCGAGTTCAAAAGTTAAAGAATGTTGCGATTAAGGATTTCAGGCAGCAGTATGATCAAGAATTGTGCTTTTGCAAAGTAATCTCTGAGAGAAATGAGGACGGTTGGAATTTTCTATGATATGTTTCAGTACACAAGATGATATTGGAGGAGAGAGAGAAATAGACTCCAGATTGAAGAAAAGAATTATCAGAAAGGTATGAGACGGGTTGCGGGATTTGGGCAGCGTAGTCTCGTGAATCAAGGTCACTCGGGATGAGTGAGGGTTGAGTTTGCGATGGGTTGAAGGAAGTTGTTACTATTCCTGAGGCAATTGAAGGTGATTAAAAGGAGATAGATTGATTAGCCATGGTTGAAATGGCACATTTGCGGCAATGATTGGTTCATTTGATGTGATTTAGTTATGCATGTGGTTTATACCGGTATATGCGGAGCTTGTCGGCCGTCATAATGGATTTTTATGTGGGAATTCACTCGTGTGTTGAGGTGGTACTCCTGAATAGATTTAAGTAAAAGGGTTCTATATGATGAAGTGTTCACCGTATTAGTGGTTCAGCAGTTATGATGGAAATTCTTGCACTACCTCGTATTGGCATGTTAGGTGCGGTAAGCAGTATGTAACGGGGAGTAAGAATCGAGATTCAGGTCTGACGTTTATGAAGATCTCATGAGCTCGAAAGAGCAAGACAAAGTGATTCGAAAGTTCAGTGTAAGCTGGTATTATCTTCAGTGTGACCTGAGATTGATATTCGGTGAAAGAGGCTTGTGCCCTGGTCATGGGCTCTTGATGTGTTTTTCGGCCTTAGTGTGGTCGTTGTTATGGATGGAAAGACTTGTTGCCTTGTGTGGAAGGTCGTGGAAGAATGACCGTGAAAAGATTGTATAAAGTGTGACCTGTGGTCACTTAATGGATTTCAGACTGAGTATGAAGAAGTGCAATATTGCTCAATTGAGAATTTATGCCTGGAGGGCGTTCGGTTAAGTTGACTATGGATTTTGGGGTGTTAGTCCCGGCGATGACGCTAGGCGCTCACCTTTTTTGGCTTCCCTAAAATAGAATATTTGGAAGTTGGTAAAGACCCGCCCCTTGTTTCAGTCAGAATGAGTCCCCGAGACCCCGGGACATTGGCTTCCACAGTGACTGCCTGATGTTCGATCGTGTAACTGGCACCGCAACCAATGAATGTCCTCAACTCGGAGACGGTTGTTCTCGCATATTATGAGAGAAAGTAGGGTTAATGTGGACCCAGGTAAAAGCTAACAGCTAAGTTTGGTGCTGCTGGTTGGCTTACGCGATCGCAGGAGGTGCAATGCGATCACGTAGAAGGCTAGGGCTTTGCCTCTGCGATCGCGAAGGCATTCCCGCGATCGCGGAGAGGAAAGATCTGGGCAGTGTTGTTTAAAACGGGATTTTTGGCCATTCTCTTTCATTTTTCAAAACCTATGGACGAATTTGGAGAGCTTTTCAAGAGGGATTCCATCAAGATTCAGAGATAAGGGATTTTACTCATTTCTAAGATTAATACAGAGTTATTACATGGTTTTGATGTGAAATTGGTCGAAAAATTGGGAAAAAATTTAAAAGAACCTAGAATTTTGGGATTTTGGATTCTAGCCACGAATTGAGCATGCATATTTGATTAAGTTATATATTTGAGTTAGAAAGGCTATGTGTGGAACGTACCTTCGAGAAATTTCGTATTTCGCGCACGTGGGCCCGAGGGCATTTTGGTCATTTCACTGAGCGGGGTTGGGAAAGTATATAATTTGAATTATTGGGAGTATTAGGATGAATTTTCATTGCTTTGTCATTTATGTGGTAGTTTTCGTGCATCCGTTGGGGTCATCGGAAGGGGTTGGAAGCCGGTGTTGGAATTTCGGAGCGAGGTGAGTCTCCTTTCTAACTTCGTGAGGGGGAATCATCCCCTAGGTGAATTAATTCAATATATGTTATTATCTTCGGGGGCTACGTACGCATGAGGTGACGGGAGTCCGTGCGTAGCTACTATTATGCCATGTCCGGGTAGCCTAGGACCCACTTGCATGCTTTATGTGTGTACCTGTAACCCTGCCTGTATCATTGAACTGTTAATATGACCAAAAGCGTAACTAAAAGTTTAAAAGAAAGCTGGAGTTCATACCGTTATCCTTCTAAAGAGAATTTGTTTCCGCTATAAATATATGTGTACCTGGATTAGGTTGTATCGAGGAATACCATTAAATTTTACAAATGAGTTTCAAAAACAAATGATTTCGAAACCTATGTTTCATGCTACTTTGAATACGGATATTACTATTTTCCATGAGAAGACTATTGTTCTTAGTAAAAAGTGGATTTAAATGTGTGGAAATGTGTCAACACTCGAGGCGCAGAGATGATTCACGATCGAGGGGAGCTTTATGTTAATTATATATATGAGTCAGCACACGAGTCGTAGGTATGATTCACGATCGTGGGGAGCTTTATATTTAGTATATTGAGTCAGCACATGAGTCACAGGTATGATTCGCGACCGTGGGGAGCTTTATATCGAGTCAGCACACGAGCCGCAGGTATGATGCGCTGCCGTGGGTCAGCTTATTATATCGAGTCATCACGCGAGTCGCAGGTATGCTGCTGGATCGTGGGTTAGCTTATTATATTGAATCAGCTCGCGAGTCGCAGGTATGATTCGCGATCGTGGGTTAGCTTATGACCTCATTCCCTATGACCACCCTTATGACTCCGGCCGGTTGTCCTGTCCTGGTATGTGTATGATCACTTGAGTTCTGAGTCACTTATAACTGGAGTGTCAGGTATTGGTTAAGAGGAGTTTTTAGTACTTTTTTGTTTTTTTTTTCCAGTTATTATCTGAATTTCGTTATTTGCTATGCACTTGTTGCTCACTATCTTTCATGTCTATTGTATTTCATCATACTCTGTCATATGTTATATTGTCGGACCTTAGTAAGAGTCTAATTTTCCCCTCGTCACTACCTCTCTGAGGTTAGGTGGGCGACTTACTGAGTACACGTTGTTTTTGTACTCATGTTGTACTTGCTGTGCATTTTATTGCACAGGTAACTTCATGGCAATGTGGAGGATTCGGGGACTTAGGCGAGCTGCATCTTCCGGAGGCGATCCGCAGCTGACAGAGTCACCCTCATATTGTATCTATTTCATTTTAAATTTCCTTGTCCAGTTGCATTTCGAACAGGCTTTGTAATATTTGTAAAATTCATAGAAGTTGCTCATGTACTTGTGAAACCGGGTTCTGGGGACATGTTGGGATTTATTTCATTAAATTAAATTGATGTGCTATTGTATTTAAGTTTACACCAATGTATAGATACTCCTCACCATGCCTATACATTGTACTCGACAATTAACAAGTGGAAAATAAGACTCAACTCTTATTCCCTCAAGATAAGGTTAGACCAAACACTTACCTCGATGATTTGAACTCAACTCAAGCCTCAACTATAACTTTACCCCTCGATTTCACCACTAATCCGCTCGAACCTAGTCACAAGTTACATAATTACATCAATAAACGCTAAATGAATCAATTTGAATGCATAAAAATGAATTTCCCAAAGTTTTGCCTAAAATGTCCAAAAATGCCCCCGGGCCCACGTGGTCAAAATCGGACGTTCGAACCAAAACCCGATTTCCAATTCTCCCACGAACCCAAATATGTGATTTATTTTGAAATCGGATCTCAAATTGAGGTCAAAATCCCCAATTTAAGAAAAACCTAAGTTCTACCCAAAAACCCCACTTTCACCCATGGAAATCTTTGATTTTAAGTTGAAAAACATGTTAAATGATGTCAATGATTGAAAGAAATGAGTAAAAATCAACTTACAATTGATTTGGAAGATGGTTTGTTCTTGAAAAATCGCCCAAAGGAGTTGTGCTATGAAAATGTGGTGAAAATGTCTTATAATCGGCTTAAGTATGAGAAATGCAGGCTGCAGATATGGGAATTGTTAACTGGGGTTCGCAATTGCGAACCCCGACCTGACATGGGAATTGTGAAGTTTTGCTCGCATTTGTGAACACTGAGCAATAGGAGGGACTTCGCATTTGCGACAAAAAATGTCGCATTTGCGAAGGTCCCATACTCGCATTTGCGAACCATATGGTCGCATTTGCGAACCATGGTCATCAAGGGCATCTTCGCATTTGCGATGAATAGCTCGCATTTGCGGGCTCGCATTTGCGATGCTGGCTTCGCAAATGCGAAGCCTGCAGATCAGAGACACCAGATTTTTCCAAAGTTCAGAAATGCATCCGTGGCCCATCCACAACTCACCCGAGCCCTCGGGGCTCCAAACCAAATATACACACCACCTCAAAAACATCCTATGAACTTATATGTGCGATAAAATCGCCAAAATAACATCATATTCATCGAATTAAGCCTCAAAATCCATGAATTCTATCAAATTTTCCATTATAAATCTGAAACACATCAAACGAAATCCGTTTTCAACCAAACTTTACAGAAAGTGCTTATACGATATATAAGACCTGAACCGGGCGCCGGAACCAAAATACGGGCCCGATACCATCACTTTCTAATCAGATTTCATTTTTAATTTCCTTAAATATTTTTTAGAAAACAATTTTACTCAAAAATTCATTTCTCGGACTTAGGACTTCGGAATTCGAATCAGGACATACACCCAAGTCCCATATTTTCCCACGGACCCTCCGGGACCGTCAAATCAGGGGTGCGAGTCCGGGTCTGTTTACCCAAAATGTTGACCGGAGTCAAATTTACTCATTTTAATATCAAATTTAAGCATTTTTCATAGAATTTCATATTTAAGCTTTCCGGCTACGCGCCCAGACTGCGCATGTAAATCGAGGCAACCCAAATGAG
Source organism: Nicotiana paniculata (assembly GCA_005239505.1). Classification (NCBI taxonomy): domain Eukaryota; kingdom Viridiplantae; phylum Streptophyta; class Magnoliopsida; order Solanales; family Solanaceae; genus Nicotiana; species Nicotiana paniculata. Next base: position 25,905 of record ML310891.1, read on the forward strand.
GTTTCCATGGCCTCAGAAGCACGGAATGGGTGAGAAAACATAGTTCTTTCAAAAGAGCAATCCTTAAAACATAGTTCTTTCAAAATACATGATTTTCAAATATACTTCCCCAATAAATGTATTTCAATATCATTTTCTACAAGACAAATTCTTTTCAAATATACCTTTGAAATAAAAATCTTTCGATTATAATCTCCTCAAGATAAAATCCACCGGAACTCAGTCTTTAACTCAGTATTCGTCATGCAGTACAAGGGGAAAGCTCCCGGAATCTCGTCTGTAATCCCAATTTAAATATGCAATGCAGTATAGCGAGAAAGCTCCCAGAATCTCGGCTGTAGTCCCAATTTAAATATGCAATACAGTAAAGGGGAAAGCTCCCAGAATCTCGTCCGTAGTCCCAATTTAAATATGCAATGCAGTACAGTGGGAAAGCTCCCGGAATTCTGTCTATAGTCCCAATTTAAATATGCAATGTAGTATAGGTGGAAAGCTCCCGGAATCTTGTCCGTAGTCCCAATTTAAGTATGCAATGCAGCCAACTGAGAAAACAACCAGAATGCGAAAGAAATAACACACATTGACACAATAGGCGCAAAAGCAACAAAAGACAATGCAAGGTGCGATGAGCAAATCAATACAAAGACTTGAATCACAAGAATGGTAAAAACTCACTCATAAGAAGTATTCACTGAAGGGAATACTAAACACAGGTGAAATGATATAACGAGGGGAAAACAAAATAAATATAACAACGATTCACAATATTTAAGTCATCAATAAGAAACCAATCATCCCGTCAAGGGAAACGGCTATAACCAATCTCGCCTAAACAATCAACTTTACAGAATAAAACTCAGCTTGAACAATGCTCAGTAATAAGAAACACCAAGGAAATACCATCAACTTGGATGATTATCAATTAAATCTAAGCACTTAAGGGAAAATCATATAAATCACAATGTACGACTCACGGGCATGCTTGACACCAACGTATAGATATTCCAATCACTACTAAACAATTATAGGGCGACATTATGCTAATTCTAGTCAAATAGGCAGTTTATGAAGGAAGATATAGCACGATGGTAGAAAAGGTAAAGCCTTCAGTTAATTCAATTAAGATCAAATAAGCAACAAAGGAAAACTAAGCAAGTAATTTCTAATTTAAGCAGAAAGAGATGAACTAGCAATCAGAATAACAAATACAACTTCATACACATGCAATATAAGGACCTAAGAATCCTAAAAGGCCAACCTATTTGCAAATATGTCCGAGTACACACTCGTCACCTCGCGTACACTGGCTACAATCAACATAGAAGACTCAATCCTAGGGGTAGTTCCCCCACACAAGGTTAGGAAAGATACTTACCTCACTGCCCAACGATGACCGCACCTGCAAAAAATAGATCGCAGGTGGAAAAACTCACTAAAATAACTAGGGCCGCACCTGCGATCGCTGGGCCGCACCTGCGGAACCCCGTCCGCACCTGCGAGCCTGGCTACCCTTGACAAAAACTGCACCTGCGACGCCCTCCACCGCACCTGCGTGTCTGCACCTATGGCTCCCCATCCGCAGGTGCGAAACACCAGAACGAGCAAAGCTTCATCTTGTTTTCTAAATCCAAAATCATTCCCTTGAGCATCTGAAACATCCCCGAAGCTCACGGGATCTCAACCAAACTTATCAACCCGTCCTAATACCTTATTTTAACTTGGTCGAGCCTTCAAACAACATCACATAACATCACAATCACCAGTTATGCATGGATTCAAGTCTAAGAACTTATGAAATTTCAAAAATCCACAATCGATGCCGAAACACGTCAAAACTAGTCCGAATGACCTCAAATCTAACACATAGGTCACAAATGACACTACGAACCTACAACCACTTCTGGAATTCCATTCCGGGCTCGATATTAAGATTTCACCTCTCGACCGAAATCGTCAAAAATCTAACTTCCGCCGAATTACCTCAGATTACTCTACGGACCTCCAAAACCAATCCCCGACGCGCGCCTAAGTCCAAAAATCACCATATGAAGTTGTTGGCATTATCTAAAACTCATTCTTGAGGCTGTTTACGCAAAAGTCAAACCTACGGTCAACTTCCATCACTTAAGCTTCAAAAATTAAATTTTGTCCTCTCAATTCGACTCTGAATCATCCGGTAACTGAACCCGATCATGCACACAGGTCGATATACATAATACAAAGTTGTTCAAGACCTTATGCCACCAAACGGAGATTAAATTCTCAAAACGGCCGGAAACAACTGGGCCTACATATATTAACAAGTACCTAAGCTGGGAAGACACTCTTCCTTTTGCCCTCTTGGCCATTTGGATTAATAGAAACCATAACATACCAAAACAACACTAGCACCCTGGTTAACAAGAAAAGGGTACTGGACCAAACAATGAAGTATTTCTTCATGACATCAAGGATTCACACCTACAACAAAAATATTAGTATTAAGGTCAGATGGAAACCTCCCCTTAGGGGTTGGCTTAAAATTAATGTGGGTGGTGCTTTCACAAGCAGCTCTCTTCAAGGTGGTATAAGTGGAGTCGTTAGAGATTATACTGGTCAGTGGAGGATAGGCTACAACCAAAAAATACATGTAACTTCATCAATCCAGGTGGAACTTCTAGCTTTTTTGCATGCACTACACTTAGTTACCAGGGAAAACTTATTCCCAGTCAAAGTTTAAACTGATGCAACAACGGTAATACGTATTCTTCATGAGGACTACCCAACCTATAACAACTTAATTTATGAATACAGGTGGTTAATGAGCAACGCATCCAGGCAAGGGAAAACCACAATGAAGCATAGCTTCCATGAATGGAATATGGTTGCTCGTCACTTGACAAAAGCTGCTTTCTTGGATAATAGTTATGATAAACTAAATGTTCTAGTTTTACCTCCTGAACTTGTCAAAACATCCTACCGCAAGGATCAGGAGGAGTATATGTATGTAAGAACTTGTTCTCCTAACCAGTGCGAGCATTTAGCAGCACTGGGTAATGAAAGTGCCTTGCATGTCATTGTTTTGGCCGGTAGTGGCTTATGTAATGAACACATTATGGGTGCAAAACCCTAGTTAATGTTAATGAAGTATCTTTGCTTTTCAAAAAAAAAAGGCTTTATCATTTTATATATCTCTACATTGAAGTTATATATATAAATATTTTTTTAAAAAATATAAAGATATTTAATTATTTACTAACCTACCTAATTTTGTCCTAAAATTTGATACGTGACGAATTTTTGTTGTGCCACTTGGCATCATCACATTGATTTACTTCTCCTATTCTATGATAGATATATCATCAATTTATATTTTTTTTCTTTTTTGTCCTTGCTTATCTAATTGTATTATCTAGTAATTAATACTATTAAATTATCATATAATTTTTTTAATAAAAACCAGTTTGATATGATACAATGAATATAAGTTTGTATTACTCTTGAAATTTTACTTTGTGAGCACCTAATTTTTTACCATATTAAAAATTTTATCACCTTTTTAGTGTTTAAATATTTGTTAAGTTTAATCTTGATATTTAAGCCTTTATTTCATTTTTTAGTAGGTTTATTTGATAAAATTAAAAATCATAGTTGTGTTTTATTAGCAAAAGAAAAGAAATTCACGAAAATATGTTTTTCTTTTAATTTTGATGAAACTTGTAATTTTATAACCCATTCCAATAGTTTCTTATATTTTCTAGTCTAAAATATTAGTATAATATTTTTATTGTAGATTCCTTTTAAAAAATAAAAGATTTTTTTATAAAAAAAAAAGGGACAAGAACCAATAAGATATTTCCATCTTGCATAACAAGAATATCCTTTCCTATCTTCTCAACAAATTCACATGTCACACACAAACTGACAAGCACTAATCTTCATCACATTTTATTTTTTGTTCACATGCACACCAGAAATACATAACCAAATATTCAGGGATTTTTGGAGTGGGGGGACCACACATTTTCTGACTATTTATTTATTGTTCTCCAACCCCACTCATTATTTGGGGTAAGCTTTATAAAGACACACAAGAAGGGACCTAACCTAATTCATTGAGAGAGAACAGCGACCCCATCACTCTCACAACCGAAAAAGCTGCTCCTTCTTCTGGTTTTCCACCAGCTATCGCCGACGAGCAAATAACTAAGGGAGGAACAGACGAAGTTAGGAAAAGAAAAAAAAACTAGAGCCGCAACTTTCCTCTACAAAAGAAAACTTTTATAGCTTCCATTTTTTCAACAAATCACCATGACTCCTCCTTAAATCGGCCATGGACATCACCTGAACTCCAGTCCCAAACCAGATATGGCCGGATCCAACATTTTGGCAACTTGTGTATTATTCAGCGAGTTTGTAGATCCGTCGAGTTTCCGCGAAGTTCCTTCACAAAGATTCTATGTAAATCCATGGGGTTTTGTGAATGGAAAATCTTGTGTTGCACCAAAGGTTCGATCCTTTAGAATTTTTTGTAAACTTTGCCTCCGTTAAATTGAAATGTAATTCCTGATTTATGATTCTAATTCACGCCTAAAGGTTGATAAAGTTGCCTCATGTACATAATCTGTTTAGTTGCTTTTGATCTGTAACGATCCGGTCGGTCGTTTTGAGAGTTAGCGCCCCGATCCCATAATAACTGCTGTCCCTACTTTTATATCTGCTTATGGGACTTGTCGAAATGATTAGTTTTGAAATTCGGAGAGTTTTTGACACATAGTCCCTATATATGAGTTTAAACTTTAGAAATCGGGTCGTAGTTGGAACTGTATGAAAACGGATCCGGAATGGAATTTTATCGAGCCCAATTAGGAGCGTGTTCGGAATGTTTTCTAAAATTCTGTAGTAGATTTACGCTTGAATTGGATAAAGTTAGAATTTCGGTAATTTCGGCTGATAGGTAAAATTTTGATATTGGGCTCGGAATAGAATTTTGAGAGTGGTTGTAGGTCTGTAGTGTCATTTATGACCTGTGTGTAAAATTTGAGGTCATTCGGACTAGTTTTGATGTGTTTCGGCATCGGTTGAAGATTTTGGAAATCTCATAAGTTCTTAGGCTTGAATCCATGCATAATTGGTGATTTTGATGTTACATGATATGTTTTGAAGGCTCGACTAAGTTTGAATAAGTTATTAGGAAGGGTTGGCGTCACGACCCGACCGGTCGTTTTGAGCTCTAGCGCGCCATTCAGCGGGTTCAAGCCATGAGCAGCTTCATTTCAAGTGATATGACTTGTAAGTGTTGTCGGAATTGAATTTCGGAAAAGTTTAGAGTCAACTTGGAAAGAAAATTCTCAGTTCAGGAGCCTTAAGTTGGGTGAATCGACTAAGATTGGATTTTTGAGTAAACGACCTCAGAATTAGGATTTGAGGGTTCCAGCAGGTACGTATGATGATTTAGCACTTGGGCGTATGGATCGGGTTTTGGATGACCCGGGAGCGTTTCGGTCCATATTGTAGAAGTCAGCATTTTGAGGAAATATCATAAGTCTGGGTTGAAGTGCATTTCAGTGATATCATGTCCTTTTGGGAGTCTAGGAATAGCTCCGTACGGTGATTCTGAAGTTTATAGCGCGATCAGAAGCGGATTTGGAGGTCCGTAGGTTATTTTGAAGTCATTTGGCTAAACATAGAAATTTGAAGGTTTTTGAGAAAGCCGACCGGAAGTGAAAATTTTGATATCGGGGTCTGAATGCGATTTCAAAAGTTGGAGCAGGTCCATAATGTTTAATGTGACTTGTGTGCAAAATTTGGGGTCAATCAGACGTGATTTGATAGGCTTCGGCATCGAATGTAGAAGTTGGAAATTTCAAAGTTCACAAGGATTAAATTGAGTTGCGATCCATTAATTCGATGTTATTTGATGCGATTTGAGGCCTCAAGCAGGTTCGCATTATGTTTTGGAACAGGTTGGTGTGATTGGACGGGGTCCCGGGGGCCTCGGGGGGATTCCATGTGGTTGACAGATCGAATTTGGTACTTGAGAAAGAGCTGAGCATGCTGTCATCTGGTGTGGCCGCATTTGAGGGCTTGGGCCGCAGATGCGGCTTTTGTGTCGCAGATGCGGAAGAAGCTGCCTTGGTTGGGGCGCGCAAGTGCGAGGCTATTTCCGCACCTACGAAGGCGCAAATGCGGAAGATGGATCGCAGGTGCGAGTTTTGGCTGGAGCTGGGAAAGTCGCAGGTGCGGGCGCTTGGGCGCACCTGCGGCGCGTAGGTGCGAGGTTGGAGGCCGCATGTGCGGAAATCGGGCCTGGGTAGCGTGTATTTTAAAATTGAGATTTTGGACATTCTTCTCCTATAATCATTTGGTGTGGCGATTTTGGGGAGCTTCAAGGGAGGATCTTCATCAAGCAACTTTAGAAGTGATTTCTTCCCATCTTTGAGTTAAATACATGAATTAGATATGGGTTAAAGCATGAAATTAGTAGAAATTTAGGATTTTTGAACAAAGACCTAGAAAGTGTATTCTTGGATTTTTGACCACAAATTTGAGCATGAAAATTAGAGTAAAATATATATTTGAGTTAGTAAGGCTATGTGTAGAGTTTATCTTCGGAAAATTTCGGAATCCGGGCACATGGGCCCGAGGGTAATTTTGTCAACTTTTCGAGCGGAGTTGGAAACTTATGTAAATTAAATTGTTATAAATATTAGAATATATTTTCATTGGTTTTCCCGTTATTTGGATAGTTTTGGGGCTTTGTGCATCAATTTGGGTCGTCGGAGGGGCTTGGAGGCCGGTTATGAATCTTCGGAGCGAGGTAAGTCTCATTTCTAACCTTGTGAGGGGGAATTGTCCCCATAGGTGAACTCAACGAATATGTGCTACTATTTGTGGGGTCTACGTACGCACGAGGTGACGGGAGTCTGTGCGTAGCTACTATCATGCTTGTGTTTGGGTAGTCTAGGACCCACTACCATGCCTTACATGTTGTACTTGAAATTTGGCTAATGAAATTGGACTGTTAATATTATCGAATTAGTAACTGAATACCTAAGAAGGTTGAAGTTTATTTTCCATAATCAATTAGAAAGAGAATTCATTTTTGCTGGGATAATGGTTTTCCTGATAAAGCATGTTTTATTTGTCGTACTTGTAACCTTACTGATAAATTTATAATATTTACAACCTTATCAGATTTTGGAAATGAATTTCCAGAAAATATTTAAATATCATCTTCATGTCCATTAAAAGGGAATTTTATCACTCTCTTGAGTAACTGTTTTCTTGATAAAATGAGAATTTAATGTGTGAATATGTGTATCTATGAGTACCTGAGCCGCATGTATGATTCGTGAGCAGGGTAACTCTATTATTATATATGACCGCGTCGCATGATCGATTCGTGAGCGGGGGAAATAGATGCATCTATGGTTCAAGCCGTTCGACCCTTCGGTAGTGACAATTTATAATTGTTGGTTCGCGCCGTTCAACCCTCGGCATTGCTTGCGCATAATATTTACTGTGTACTTGCTGTGATTTTTACCTGATTACTGGCCTGAAAACTTTAAATTGTCAACTGAAAGAATAAGGATTTAAGAATATTAAATGTGAAAGAAGTTGCTATTCTCCTGTCGCTACTTGTTAAATTGCCTATGATGTCCATGCTTATTGTGACCTTTGATTGCATTAGATTGACATCTAGCAAGTGTCAAATTCGGCCTCTCGTCACTCCCTCTTCGAGGTTAGGCGGGATACTTATTGAGTACACGTTATTTTCGTACTCATGTTACACTTGTTGTGCATTTTTATTGCACATGTACATTTTTAGCTAGTGTCCCTTCTTGACACAATGATGTGGCTGACTTGGAGTTTTAGACGAGCTGCACCATCCGGAGAGGACCCATAGCCGGTAAAGTCTTCCTCAGATGTATTGTATTTTAATTTAAATTCCTTGTCCAGTTTGTACTCCGGGCAAGTATTGTAGTATATAAACATTCTTAGAAATTTGCTCATGCACTTGTGACACCGGGTTCTGGGATGAGTTTGGGATGTATTTTATTTAAATGTATTGTCAAATCATCGTTACTTACTTAGCGGATTTTTACTCACTTATTATGTAGTGAAATGAAGGTAATAGAGATTTCAAACGCTAAAAATAGGAATTAATTTAAATTATTAAGTGTTGGCTTGCCTGATAGTGGGGTCCGGCGCTATCGCGAACTTAATGGATTTTGGGTCGTGACAACATGATATCAGAGCACTAGGTTCTCTTAGGTCTCATGAGTCATGAGCGAGTCTAGTCGAGTCTTGTGGATCGGTACAAAAACGTTTGTACTTATCTTCGAGACGCTACATGGTTGTTAGGAGTACTTCACTTCTTGATTCCTTATCGTGCGGATTGATTCCTTCGAGACTTATGCCTACGTTCCTTCTTACTAAATTTTACACGTCGCGAAGCGCTTTCTATAATCGAGAATTTGAGGAATTGTAATGGTACTACGGATATGGTGCGTGATGTTTTTCCATGCGCAGTTGGTTGGGATTATTGTCATTGCTCTGCGGAAGGATAATATGTTTTTTCAGCTCAGTAGTTGTGTTTCTGACGGCTTTGAGGCTATGCTCAGGTTGTTATGTTGATTGTGATTGGTCACCGCACGGTATTGACGTGGTGATAGGAAGTTTTCCCATGTGTTGGGACAATGAATGACTTGAAAGGAGGTCTTCTCGGAGCGTGATTTTGAGGTTTTAGTATTTCAGTTCCGGCGGAGAAAAGGCAATCGAACTATGAATGTTCAAATTTGGGTTGAAAGAATAATAAAACTTGGTGTTTTCAAGAAAGGTGGAATTTTCATCTGTGATGTAGTATCGCTATTTTTGATCGAATTGAATATGTTAAGCTAGCCGGTATTATAGTTTCTTCAGTTGCATTGGGACAGAGTGCTGTGAAGTAATATTGGAGAAGCGGTTGTCAGAGATCGTGGTGTACAGTTGTTCAGGACTGAATAGGTACTTCTAATGCTGGCAACTCAAGAAGGATGATCTTCGGGAAGGTTTGAAGTTGCGGTGATCTGCTGGTTTAAGTACTACGAAGGTACTTATTGGCCTAAGGCAACGGCTGGGCAGAAAGGGATGAGAAAGGACACGTGGGAAGTATCAGGTGATGGTTAAATTTCTAAAAGGCCAGGTGTAAGAAAAGGAAGTCAAGTAGTTGCTTGCAAGAGTGAGTTTAACCAAAGTAGGAGAGTGGCAACGTAGCGTATGAGTTCTGTGGTAAGATAGATACACCTCTTGAGGGGAAGTTTGGAGTGATTTGGGAATTTTAGTGGACGATGATTGGGTCCACGGACTTAAATTGAAATATTGGCTATTTCGGCAGAAGGTTGGATACGACAGAGAGAAGTTGTTTGGGATGAAGAAGGATGCAATATAGCGGTGAGTCGGAAGATGTTGTCGCTCTTTTAGTCGATGTCCATGAGGAGCGGACGGACTGGTGAAGTTGGTAAATGAGGACGGGCGTAGGATAGGGTATTGATGTCGTAGAGATTGTTCAGTACAACGTCGTTGGAAGGCGTCAATAGGTAATTTCAGCAGGAGAGTTATCTCATGTAAGCAGGTTAGCGGCCGTGTGGTTAGAAAGTTTCTGCGAGGAATTCCAGTGGCTATTCGATAGGAGACCGAATATGTGAATGATGCGAGGGAATTTGGGTATTCAAGGAATGCTAACAGGAGAATTTAGAAGAATTTGACGAGCTCGTTGAGCAAGATCATGTCAGCAATGAAGAAAGAATTTCGGTGGGATCAAGAGTGGTGCAAGGAGAAGCTTCGGACTAAGTAGGAGAGTCCCACTGCCTGCGATTAGGTTGCAGGATTATTTTCTCATGGGGCTGCAGATTGTCGGTGTATTGGCAAGTTATTGCAGCTACGGGGAAAGGAGTAGAATAGTAATTGAGCATGGGAGTTGATAAAGATGTGCAAGGGTTGGCCTTATTGAATCAGGTTTAGGCTTTTGAAAGATTCAGGATTTACGCTTAGTACAGAGGTAATTTACAAGTGAAGGGATTCATTCAGGTGCTTTATCAAGATGGGTGTTCAGGGCCAGTGAAGCCGTAAAATTGATTATATACGGGACCAAGCCATAGTGGGTGACTCTCAATAATGGTTCCAATGGATTCAAGGGTTAGAAGGTGGTGTCTAAGGATTTCAAGCCCACCGTATGGTTAAGACTCGAGCTTTTGCAGCAGAACTATGGGAAAGAGAAAATGGTTGGAGTGTTCTACGTTATCTTCAGCGTGTAGAGTAGCATTGGGGTTCATAAAAAGGAGAAAATGACTTCGAGTTCATGAAAGGGTTATTGAAATGGGTATACCTGTCAAATAGGTGAATATGCGAGCAAGGAGGGCATGAAACGGTTCATGGTTCTGTAAATGAAATGGTCTCGTGAAATGGAGTCACTCAAGGTGAGTGCGAATTGAGTTGTTATCCGCTGATTGGGGTTATCATTATTCCTGCGGTATCTTGGCGGTGTTAACGTATGGGCATTGTGAGTTATTGTTCATCTTGATCTATGGCTTGAGCTAAGTGGGTGAGTCTGCTGTTGATAAGTCGATTGCGCGACTGAGTGTCGTATCAGTTCCAGTTTGAGGTATATGGGTGAATCAGTTATGTCCTGTAGAGGTGGAGTTTGAGGATTTGCATATTTTGTGATTATGAGAATTCACTCATGTGTTGTGATGGTTCTGTCGAATTGAGTTAAGTAAAAGGTCTTTATATGATGAAATGTTTACCCTATTAGCAATTCAGGAGTTATGATGAGATCTATGAGCGAATGTATATTGGCACGTAAGGTGCAGTGAACGGTATGAAATCTAGAAGTGAGGATCGAGGTTGCGTTCAGTGTTGACAAGGATGTCACGAGCTCGGATGAGCAAGAAAAATGGATTTGAATGTTTAGAGTAAGCTGGTGTTGTCTTTGGTGTCACCTGAGATCGGTGTTTGGTGAAAAGAGGCTTTGCATCCTAGTTATGGGCTCTTTATTTGTTTTACAGCGTTAGTGTGGCCAGTGGTGGATGTGCAGACTTGCTACCTTGTGTGGAAGGTCGTGGGAGAGTAACCACGGGATGATCGTATGAGGGTGACATGTAGTCACTTAATGGATTGAAGATTTGGACTGAGTATAAAGAAGTGTAATATTGCTTATTTGAGGATTTATGCCTGGAAGGATTTCGGTTCATTTGGTTGTGGATTGTGGGGTGTTTGACCCAGATATGATGGTTGTTCTTGCGTATCATGAGAGGATGTGGGTTAATATGGACCCAGGTAAAGCTATTAGCCTATTTCGGTACGAGCAAGGTAGGCTCGATGTTTGTGGATGAATTTAAATGTGATTATGGGCTCCATGTGAGTCAGAGGTGTTTGTTTTGTATGGCGCTTCTCTCGGATGGATATTAGAACATTAGATGTTGATCCATCACCGTCCATTTCATGTAATATTATGTTGTGCCGCGTGAGTTGTTGAATAGCTTGATAATTTCTTATGTGTTGACACTTCCGCGTAGTGATGATGTTGTGTGATCAGGATAGCTCTTGAGATTTAGGTTATATATATCGCACCACAGTTGTGCTTGAGTTTTGTAGTGTATGGATCTATCAGTCTCCCCAGGATGGTATTGTGCACTTAGAGTGCTTATGACCGATGTTCGATATTTTGTGGTAATGAGAAATTTAGCTCGGTGTGTATCTTCTTATGTAAATTTTATGTGTTGATCGGGTGGCACGTCGCCACGGGTATGTTATCTGGATCGGGTTGCACGCCAAAACAGTGTAATGTTGAGTAAGGTTCCTTATATCTATTTTCTTTTGTTTTGCTTCCTACTTTTCGGAGGAAGGTTCATATTAATTGCGTGAGTTGAGTAGTTCCTTTCATAATTTGTTTTCTTTATGTATCGCGTTCGATTGGCGCATTGCGGTATCATGTGAGACTATGGGTTATGTTTGGGGTGATTTGTTGTCTGAGCAGTTCATACTGGGTGAGACGAGATTATTGGACCAGGGATCAATGCGATAGATTTTGTGAAGTATATTAAAGGACAAATACCATTATTCGGTTCATAATGAGGTGATGATTCTATTCAAGAGGAGATATTCAATTATTTGTTAACTCTGCAGTTGGTTATGAATTTCTACACATTTCCTCCGTTGTGGTGGTATCTTAAGCGTTATAGCATGACCTATATGTATGTCATGAGGTGCATGGGGAGCATCAGATTCATGAAATTTTGGCTATTAAGGTTCAGGGAATGTCATTGTGGTTAGATGACGAATTATGCGGTGCATGGTGCTAATTTAGTAAAGATGTGCAGTCATGTTCTGGTACATAGGGTGTAGTTGATACGGTGTTCATATATTGGAAACAAGCCTGGCAGGGATTTTGGATGTTGAGGACATGGTTATAAGGCCCAATTGCCTAAATAGAAGAGGATATCTTAAGGATTGTTCGAGCAAGTGTACTCAACTGGGTTGTGGTAGCATGGGCAGGCGCCCGAGGTGTTAAACAGTAATTTCAGATAACTCCAGATCAGATCTTAGCACGTTCAAGGACGAACATATGTTTAAGTGGGAGAGAATGTAACGACCCGACCGGTCATTTAGATCTCTAGCGCGTCGTTCAGTGGGTTGAGGCCATGAGCAGCTTCATTTCAGGTGATATGACTTGTACGTGTGGTCGAAATTGAATTTTGGGAAAGTTTAGAGTCAATTTGAAAAGAAAATTCTCATTTCTGGAGCCTTAAGTTGGAAGAATCGACTAACATTGGATTTTTGAGTAAACGACCTCAGAATCAGGATTTAAGGGTTCCAGTAGGTACGTATGATGATTTCGGACTTGGGCGTATGTTCGGATTGGGTTTTGGATGACTCAGGAGCATTTCTGTGCATATTGTAGAAGTCAACATTTTGAGGAAATTTCAAAAGTCTAGGTTGAAGTGTATTTCAGTGATATTGATTTCCGTTTGGGATTCCGAGTCTCGGAATAGCTCCGTATGGTGATTCTGAAGTTGCGAGCGCGATCGAAAGCAGATTCGGAGGTCTATTTCGAAGTCATTTGGCTAAAGATAGAAATTTGAAGGTTTTTGAGAAATCCGACCGGAAGTGGAAATTTTTATATCGTGGTCGGAATGCGATTCCGAAAGTTGGGTAGGTCCATAATGTTGAATGACTTGTGTGCCAAATTTGGGGTCAATCAGACGTGATTTGATAGGTTTCTGCATCGAATGTAGAAGTTGGAAATTTCAAAGTTCGTAAGGACTGAATTGAGTTGCGATCCATTGTTTTGATGTTATTTGATGCGATTTGACGCCTCGAGCAGGTCCGCATTATGTTTTGGAATAGGTTGGTGTGATTGGACGGGGTCCCGGGGAACTCGGGTGGATTCCGAGTGGTTGACGGATAGAATTTGGTACTTGAGAAAGAGCTAAGGCTGCTGTCATCTGCTGTGACCTGACCTGTGGGGCATGGGCCGCAGGTGCGACTTTTGTGTCACAGATGCGGAAGAGGCTGGTTTGGTTGGGGCGCCCAGGTGCGAGGCTATTTTCGCATTTGCGAATGCGCAGATGCGACGAATGACTCGTAGGTGCGAGTTTTTGCTAGATCTGGGGAAACTGCAGGTACAGGCGCTTGGGCGCACCTGCCGGCGCGCAGGTGCGAGGTTTGAGGCCGCATGTGCGGAAATCGGGTCTGGGCAGTGTGTATTTTAAACCGGGAATTTGGCCATTCTTCTCCCATTTTCATTTGGTGTGCCGATTTTGGGGAGCTTCAAGGGAGGAGATTCATCAAGCAAATTTAGGCAAGTGATTTCTTCCCATCTTTGAGTTGAATACATGAATTAGATATGGATTAAAGCATGAACTTAGTATAAATTTTGGGATTTTGAACAAAGACCTAGAATGTGTATTCTTGGATTTTTGACCACGAATTTGAGCATGAAAATTAGAGTAAATTATATATTTGAGTTAGTAAGGCTATGGGTAGAATTTATCTTCGAGAAATTTTGGAATCCGGGCACATGGGCCTGAAGGTAATTTTGTCAACTTTCCGAGCGGATTTGGGAATTTATGTAAATTAAATTTTTATAACTATTAGAGTATATTTTCATTGGTTTTCCCATTATTTGGATAGTTTTGGGGCGTTGTGCATCAATTTGAGTCGTCGGAGGGGCTTGAAAGCCGATTATGAATCTTCGGAGCGAGGTAAGTCTCCTTTCTAACCTTGTGAGAGGGAATTGTCCCCATAGGTGAACTAAACGAATATGTGCTACTATTTGTGGAGGCTACGTATCCATGAGGTGACGGGAGTCCGTGCGTAGCTACTATCATGCTTGTGTCTGGGTAGTCTAGGACCCACTAGCATGCCTTACATGTTGTACTTGAAATTTTGCTAATGAAATTGGACTGTTAATATTATCGTATTAGTAACAGAATACCTAAGAAGGTTGAAGTTTATTTTCCTTAATCAATTAGAAAGAGAATTGATTTTTCCTGGGATAATGATTTTCCTGATAAAGCATGTTTTATTTTCCGTACTTGTAACCTTACTGATAAATTTATAATATTTACAACCTTATCAAATTTGGAAAATGAATTTCCAGAAAAGATTTACATATCATCTTCATGTCTATTAAAAGAGAATTTTATCACTTCCTTGAGTAACTGTTTTCCTGATAAAATGTGAACTTAATGTGTGAATATGTGTATCTATGAGTACCTGAGTCGCATGTATGATTCGGGAGCAGGGTAACTCTATTATTATATATGACCGCGTCGCATGATCGATTCGCGAGCGGGGGAAATAGATGCATCTATGGTGCGTGTCGTTCGACCCTTCGGCAGTGCACAATTTATTATTGTTGGTTCGCACCGTTCGACCCTCGGCATTGCTTGCGCATGATATTTATTGCATACTTGTTGTGACTTTTACCTGATTACTGGCCTGGAAACTTTAAATATTCAACTGCAATGAAAAGAATTTCAGAATATTAAATGTGAAAGAAGTTGCCATTCTCCTGTCACTACTTGTTAAATTGCCTATGATATCCATGCTTATTGTCACCCTTGATTGCATTAAATTAACCTCTAGCAAGTGTCAAATTTGACCTCTCGTGACTACCTCTTCGGGGTTAGGCGGGATACTTACTGAGTACACGTTGTTTTCGTACTCATGCTACACTTGTTGTGCATTTTTATTTCACAGGTACATTTTTAGCTAGTGGCCCTGCTTGACAGAGTAATGTGGCTGACTTGGAGACTTAGACGAGCTGCACCATCAAGAGACGACCCGCAGCCGGCAGAGTCTTCCTCAGATGTATTGTATTTTATTTTTGAATTCCTTTTCCAGTTTGTACTCCGGGCAAGTATTGTAGTATATGAAAAATTCTTAGAAATTTGCTCATGCACTTGTGACACCGGGTTCTGGGATGAGTTTGGGATGTATTTTATTTAAATGGATTGTCAAATCATCGTTACTTACTTAGGGATTTTTACTCACTTATTATGTAGTGAAATGAAGGTAATAGAGATTTCAAACGCTAAAAATAGGAATTTAATTTTTATTATTAAGTGTTGGCTTGCCTGACAGTGGGGTCCGGCGCCATCACGACCTTTATGGATTTTGGGTCGTGACAGGTAGTATGTTTGATTGAGGTCCTGGGGGCCTCGAGGATGTTTCGGATGCTCAACGGGATTGTTTTTGAACTTAAAACCAGCTGAACCATTGATGGTGCTGGTGTTTCGCACCTGCGGAAGGGGAGCCGCATGTGCGGAGGGGCCCATCGCAAATGCGAAATTGGCTTGGGTCGGCCAGGCTCGCAGGTGCGGCAAGAGTCCCGGGCCAGTGGCTGCAGGTGCGGTTCCAGCCCACTTAAGAATTTTTTG
This sequence comes from Nicotiana paniculata, assembly GCA_005239505.1. Taxonomy (NCBI): domain Eukaryota; kingdom Viridiplantae; phylum Streptophyta; class Magnoliopsida; order Solanales; family Solanaceae; genus Nicotiana; species Nicotiana paniculata. The sequence goes on from ML310891.1 coordinate 41,810, forward strand.
CATCTGCAATGTATTTTCCGCAGCTGTTGTCCAAGGGTGCACAGGTGCGGGATCGCTGGGCAATTTATACCAAAATCCGAGGGTTTGAAATTCATATTTTCTAAAATGATTTGGAGCTCGGGATTAGGCGATTTTGAGTCGGTTTTGAAGAGAAGACTCATAGGTAACGATTCCAACCATATTTCACTTGTATATCATTAATCTACAGCAATTTCTTCAATATAATCAATGAATTTGGGTGAAAATCATGAAAATGGGAGGAAGGTTTCCCAAATAGAAATCCGAGAATTTAATAAGATTTTGACGTCGATTTTCAATGATTCATGTTCGAGTGAGTTCGTGGGTGAATGGGTATTCGAAATTTGTAACTTCCACTCGATTCCGAGACATGGGCTCGGGGGACTTTTTGGGAAATGTTCCTAATTTCGCGTATTAGCCTTGAATTAATTAGCTAGATCGATTTCTTATAATGATATCTACATTATGCAATTGAATTGAATAGAATTGGGCTATTCGGAGTTGGGTACTCGTGGAAAGAGCGTGGTTTTGAGTTGAGTAGAGCAGTCGAGGTAAGTGGCTTGCCTAACTCTGTGTTGGGATTTCCCCTAGGTTGTTTTGATACTATTTATTGTATGGGCGCCGTGTACCTGAAGTGACGAGTACGTGCACGGGCCAGTGTTGCTAAAATTCCATTTTTCCTTCCATGCCATAAATCATTTCACTCTTATTTCACTGTTTAATGTGCTAATTGTGTAGTTTAGAATAAGAAGGAGCTTGTCTACCTGTTTTACCTAAATTTCCTATTGGATATTATGTGCACCATGTTTAGTTAGTCCTATCCTGTGTTTTTGCCTGTGACTTTTCTCCTGAACTGTGTAAATAAACCTTATCTGGCATTCATTCGCAATCATATTTAAATTGGGCCTACGAACATGTTCCGGGAGTTTTCCCCTTGTGCTACATATTTAAATTGGGACTACGGACGTATTCCGGGAGCTTTCACCATGTACTGTATATTTGTATTGGGACTACAGACGTATTCCGAGAGCTTTCCCCCTGTACTGCATAATCATTTGGAACTACGGGACAATATCCCGGGAGAATCCACTTTATGATATATATTATGTTGAGCCGAGGATTTTCTTACTGTAAACTTATATTGTTTTTCTTAAACTGTTTACTGTAGACATTACCTATCTTTTTTACTGTTTTAAACTGACTTATTTAGAAATCCTGTAGAGACTTAACCTGACCTCGTCACTACTTGACCGGGGTTAGGCTTGGCACTTACTGGGTATCAAATGTGGTGTTTCATACCCTTTCCTGCACATGTTTTTGTGTGCAGATCCAGGTACGAGCTATCAACCTCGTGGTTAGTTGTTGTTGCTGATTCCGAAGACTGCAAGGTATTTCTGCCGCCTTCGCAGAATCCTCCTAGTCTCCTTCTATTCTATCTTGTAGAAACATTATTATGTACTTTTCCAGTTTTTTCTAGACCTACAGTAGTGTTAGAAGCTTGTGACTGTTTGTGATATTCCGGGTTTTGGGAAGTTACATTTTGTACGTGCCAAGTGGCGATGTTTCAGTAGTAGATTTACTTTATTCCGTCTTTATTTTATTGTTTCTATTTAATATCTTTTTCCGCAATTAGGCTTACCTAGTCGTAGAGACTAGGTGTCGTCGCGATGCCTTTCAGAAAGTAAATCGGGTCGTGACATGATCAAATGGAAATAAACTCCCATATGACTTGAATAAAGTATAATTGGTGTGCTTTTAATGTTTTATTTTGAACCGTATGTTCTCACCTTTTTAGAGCACAATATTATTTTGGAAGAGAGTTTAGATAAACTAGGGATTTCATCTATTATAGTATTATAATCATGAGAGAAGTGCATAATCAATTGAAGTTTCCTTTGGGAAGATATTAATGGCAAGCTTCATAAATAGAAAGAAGATAAGTCGTGATGTTTCTGAGGAAGAAGTTTGGAGCTCATGCAACTTTTTGTTAAACCAGTATTATAATCAATCACCTAACAACAAATGTCGAAATAGATCAATAAATAATTAATGAATCATCGTGGCTATGGGTATTTTCTCATGGCATAGTCATGATACATAATCCCCAATTCGAGTGTGCGTTTCACGTGACTCGACCATAACTTCAAATGAATAATAATAATAATAAACATGTTGTGAATCACGGGTGCGCTTCACGTGGTGCGGTTTGCAATGTGTACCAAAACAACGAGTGCGCGACATCGCGACTTGTTCAAAATAAATTCCATAAATCCAAAAAGCAATTAACATTATATTAAAAGCGGTTAGAAGGTAAAAATCACAATAGGTTTAAAACATGTAATAAATTAGCTAATTATACCAGTTATTAATAGTTGAATGACCGTGCTAAAACCATGGAACTCGGGAGTGCCTCACACCTTCTCCCGGATTAACAGAATTCCTTACTCGGTCCTCTGTGTTCGCAGACCATAAAGAAGAGTCAATTTACTCTATTCAGGATTTAAAATAAATCAGTTACTTGGGACACCATAAATTATCACAAGTGGCGGCTCTGATTAATTAAATAATCAAATTTCGATAACGTCACTTTAATTGGAAAAATCCCTATCCCCTCGAGAAAAAGGAAGTGTGACAGCTCTGGCAACTCTCTTGGGGACAAGAACCCAGAACCTCTGGTTTAGGGTTCAGAATTCGAGATTAGAATGACTTTTATACTTGGCTTTTGTTTATTATCTGATTTTTTTTACGTGTTTGAGCCTAATGTGCTAAATGTCGCTTTTCACCGCTTTGATATTGCTTGAACTGTATATAAATTTTTTCGTAAACCTTCTTCTCTCTGAGTCTTCTAAATCTTCGGGGAACTGTACGCTGGCATGACTTCTTTCCTTTTACTATCATATCCTAATTTTAGAACAAAGTTCAGACAAGTTGCAAAGCCGGTGAAGCTTCTGTATTCACGGTACGTTGTCCCTCTCGACTCAAGTTGTCCACTCGGGTAAGCCAGTCCAGGACAATACATCCAGGATGCAAATTTAGAATGACATATCCTCATGCCAAATCCTTAGTAGGTACGTTGTTTGTATCACGTGCATTTGACTTCGGAGACTCAACACAGGGGTTGGGTCCGTCTAGGACAGGTGTATCCAATTTAAAAGACCATCCTAATGCATCTTACGTGCTACTTACCTATCTGTTTGTTTCGGCTTGTATGTTGACTGGCTTCTAGAATAGGTAAAGAAAAAGAAAAAAAAGGCAAATGAAAATAAAATAAAATAACAAGAAAAAAAACAAGAGTGTGAGGTACGTATTTGAAATTCGAAACTCTGTCGAAATTTTCAAAAAAAAAAGAGAAAGAAAATAAGTGAATGTATTCAAAAGTCATGTTTCCCTTGTTCCGTCAAAACGACAGAACTACACGGGTCTGATTATCACTGAATGTGAGATACGTAGGCAAACTTTGTGAGTTCCGGGCCCCAATTTTCAAAAATCCAAAAAAAAAAGTTTCCTTTAATTCCTTCTTTAGAAGTCTTTCCTTAGAAAATCCCAAATAAAAAAATTTAACCAAAAATATTTTCTTTCATTTTAGAAGTCTTTCATTCGAAAAGAAAATCAAATCAAAATTCAAAGATCCAAAAAATATTTCTTTCTTTTTTGGAAGTCTTTCTTTCAAAAATTTAAAAGTAAATATTCTTTTTCTAAATGCTTTCATTGTCTCGGTGTTTTCAAAAAGTAATAAAAAAAGAGTTAGCTTATTTGTTTATTCCTGATCTTCCCGAACTACACAAGATCTTATTCATGTTCTCACATGATACGTAGGCAACCCATATTAGGCTCGATCGAATGATTTTGAAAAAAAAAAAAATAGTGAAAAAAAAAGAAGAAGAATGATTATTATAAGGACCAACTGAGTCCATTCTAACATGTCTCTAGTTTGGTTCATTCATGTTTCATCCTTAGGAGATGCACTTCCTAGTTTGGTTCATTAAAGTCTCACCTGTAGGAGACGCACTTCCTAATCTAGGTCTTTCAGGTTATTATTTTAGGAGACGCACCTCTTAATTTGGGTCGTTTGAGTTCATCCCTAGGAGACACACTTCCTAGTTTGGGTCATCCAGATTTTGTTTTTAGCAGACGCATTTGCTAGATAAATTTTCTTGGTCTTACTCACAAGAGACGCACATCCTAGTCGAGTCTTTAGTTATACTCTCATCATTGCATCAATAGCATAGGTGATTTATAGTTTTGCTAACAACTCACAAACCTTCCTAGTGCAATATGGGGCAGAATTTTTTTTTTGTTGTGTTGTTTTAATTGCAGGCACCCACCTGGAGAACGTGGGTCAATATTTCAGAAATTGATTTTAAGTTCAAGTCAGAGAGGCATCAGGAGCCCGCCTGAAGAACAGGGTCAGCTTTGAATTTTCAAGTTCAAGAAGCATCAGGAGGATCCCACCTGAAGAACAGGGTCAATGTAACGACCCGGTCGATCGTTTTTTGAGTTTGCGCCCCGATCCCCTAATAACTGCTTTCCCCACTTTTATATCTGCTTATGGGACTTGTCGGAATGATTAGTTGCGAAATTCGGAGAGTGTTTGATCACATAGTCCCTATATATGAGTTTAAGCATTAAAAATCGGATCTTAGTTGGAACTGTGTGAAGACGGATCCGGAATGGAACTCCATAGACTTCGTTAGCTCTGTTGGATGATTTCGGGGTTAGGAGCGTGTTTGGATTGTGTTTTCGAGGCCTGTAGTAGATTTAGGCTTGAATTGGCGAAAGTTAGAATTTCAGCGATTTCGGTCGATAGGTCAAACTTTGATATCGGGCTCGGAATGGAATTCCGAGAGTGGCTGTATATTCGCAGTGTCATTTATGACCTGTGTGTAAAATTTGAGGTCATTTGGACTAGTTTTGACGTGTTTCGACATCGGTTGTAGATTTTGAAAATTTCATAAGTTCTTAGGCTTGAATCCATGCATAATTGGCGATTTTGATGTTATGTGATGTGTTTTGAAGGCTCGACTAAGTTGGGATAAGGTATTAGGACTGGTTGGTGATTTTGGTTGAGGTCCCGGGGGCCTCGGGTGTGTTTCGGATACTCAACGGGAAGAATTTTGGGCTTAGGCTATTGCTGGTGTTGCTGAACCTGTCATTTACGCACCTGCGGATGTGGGACCGCAGTGCAGTTTCCGCAGAAGTGAGGGGAGGAGTCGCAGGTGCGGTTTTAGGCTTAGGGGTTAGTGGTCGCAGGTGCGTCATGGACTGCAGAAGCGGAGCTGCATCTGCGAGGAAAGTGCCGCATATGCGGAGTTTTACGGGATTATTGAATTCCATAGATGCGGAGCCCATGCTGCAGAAGCGGGACCGCATGTGCGGTCCTGGAAGATGAGGGTTTGATTTCATAACTTCAAAAATTGATTTGGAGCTCGGGATTTGATGATTTTGAGTGGGTTTTGAGGAGAAGACTCATAGGTAGCGATTCCTAACCTTATTTCACTTGTATATCATGAATCTATAGCAATTTCTTCAATATAATCAATGAATTTGGATGAAAAATCATGAAAATGGGAGGAAGGTTACCCAAATAGAAATCCGAGATTTTAATGAGATTTGGACGTCGGTTTTCGATGATTCTTGTTCGAGTGAGTTCGTGGGTGAATGGGTGTTCTAAAATTGTAACTTTCACTCATTTCCGAGACATGGGCCCGAGGGTCTTTTTGGGCAATTTTCCTAATTTCGCATACTAACTTCGAATTTATTAGTTAAACTAGTTGCTTGTAGTATTATTTACCCGATGCTATTGATTTGATTAGATTTGGGCCATTTGGAGTCGGATACTCGTGGCGAGAACGTGATTTCAAGTTTGATTTGAGTGGTTGAAGTCAGTATCTTGCCTAACCTTGTGTGGGGGAATTTCTCCTTAGGATTTAAGTCTTCTATGTTGGTTGTAGTCTGTGTACGCGAGGTGACGAGTGCATGCTCGGACTTATTTGTGGAAAAATATGCCTTTTTGGAATCTTAGGCCCTTATATTCGCTGAGTATGAATTGTTCTTGGCATGATTGAATTTCTAAATTTCCAGTTTCATCTTTACTTTCCTAAATGTAGAATTTCCTCCTTTTGGATTTAATCCTCTTGCCTATCTAACTCCTAATTGACTTATCTGAAGAATTTACTCCTTTTTAATGTCATGCTAGATCCTCTTAACTGCTTATCTCAAATTGTAATTATCTCCATCTCATCCTATTATTATTTTTGGTCTTAACTGAAGTTATGATTATTCTCTTGTTGCTTGTCCTTAAGTGAAATTGTTGAAATATCCTCGTAACTGCTCAACCTTAAAAGAAGTTTAGATACTCTATACCTTATTCGACTTGTCCTTACTTGGAATTATTTGACTTGTGTTGTCTTCTTATTGTTGACTTGAATTTGTGGATTTGTTGCTTGTCGTGTTTTTCCCTGGTCAAGTTGTTCCCTTTTGCACTTAGTATTCTGTGATGTGATTGTTCCTTGCGAACGATGTTCTACTGTTTCTTTGTGAATTGAAGTTCTTGTATTGATTTATTCGCCGTATCTTGTGTCATTGTCCTGGTTGCTTTGTATTTGATGTGGTGATGTATGGGTCTTCTGCCGTGCTATAGTTGTTGTTTTTGGTTATTGCACTGCATATTTAAATTGGGACTACAGACGTATTTCAGAAGCTTTCCCCCTATACTGCATATTTAAATTGAAAGATTTCGAGTGGTTTTGCCTCTGATCCATTTTACGATCGCCTATCATCGGTCAACTTATCGTTGAGCGGCCAGAAACCTTGAAGACTGTTCCTCCTCTTCCCATTTTCGGTGTGCATGAGCCATTGTGGCATGTAGAACCGGGAATCCCATTTATTGATCAAGTCAAAATGACCCTTGATGGCCGAAATTCGTTTTCCCCGGTCAGCTCCGAGCATGGAGAGGTATATCCCTTAGCTTTGTTATTTTCTTCTTCTTTTCCTTTCATTTTCCCTTTGCGTTCATTTGTGATTGAACCTGTTTTGGTCTTCTTAATTCTGAATCATGTTTCATGTCATTTCTTTACTGTTTCAAGTGTCATGACCCAATTTCTATCGTATCCTATGATGGAGCCCAACGCTGCCGTTAGGCAAACCAACAGTAAATCACCAACAAAATTATCCATTCTTACAAAAACAACAACAACAACAACAACAAACCCAGTATGTTCCCAACAGGTGAAGTCTGGGGAAGGTAGTCTGTATGCAGACCTTACCCCTACCTAACATGTAGAGAAGTTGTTTCCAATAGACCCTCGGCTCAGGAAGGGTAATAAGAAGAAGAGGGAAGCAAGAAAGGAAGAAAGATGGAAGAGAAAAGAAAAAGGGAGAGATAAAGGATAAGCAGTACCAAATAATAGCAACAAGGAATACAATACCTGAGGCGAACAAAACCACATAACGTAATAAAAATCTACGAATATGAAGGGACATGCGTTCTACTAAGACTATCAGTGAGAAACTAAAAACTACCCACTAACCTTCTACCTTAATCCTCGACCTCCACACCCTCCTATCAAGGGTCATGTCCTCAGAAAGATGAAGAAGTGTCATGACCTGTCTAATCACCTCTCCCCAGTACTTCTTAGGCCTACCTTGACCTCTTCTCAAAATCGCCATGGCCAACTCTCACACCTCCTAACAGGAGCATCAATGCTTCTTCTCTTAACATGTCTGAACCATCTCAGCCTCGACTCTCGCATCTTTTCCTCCACGCTTGGTACACAACATCCATCTCAACATCCTCATCTCTGCTACTTCCATCTTCTACACGTAGGAGTTCTTGACTGGCCAACACTCAGCTCCATACAACATAGCCGGTCTAACCACCACTCTATAAAACTTACCCTTAAGTCTTGGCGGCATATTCTTATCACATAAAACACCGTAAGCGAGCCTCCACTTCATCCATCCCGCTCCGATGCGATGTGCGGCATCTTCGTCAATCTACATGTTACCTTGGATAATAGACCAGAGATACTTAAAACTCGCTCTCTTGGGGATAATTGAGCATCAAGCTTTACCTCTACGTCTACTTCATGGGTCCCATCACAGAATTTGCACTCCAAGTATTCTGTTTTGGTTCTACTCAATTTGAAACCTTTAGACTCCAAGGTCAATCTCCAAACCTCTAACCTCACGTTAACTCCACTTCACATCTCGTCAATTAACACGATATCATTGGCGAATAGCATGCACCACGAAACCTCCCAGTATATGTGTCGCGAGAGTACATCCATCGCTAAGGAAAATAAAAATGGGCTAAGAGCCGATTTCTGGTGCAACCCCATCAGCACATGGAAATGATCCGACTCACCACACACGATCCTCACCCAAGTCTTAGCATCGTCATACATATCCTTAATCACCTTAATATACGCTACCATAACACCGCTAGCCTCCAAACACCTCTAGAGGACCTCCCTCGGACTTTATCTTATGTTTTCTCAAGGTCAGTAAACACCATATGCAAGTTCTTCTTCCTCTCCCTGTACTGCTCCACTAATATCCTTACGAGATGAATCACTTCTGTAGTTGAGCTCCCCAGCATAAATCCAAACTGATTCTCGAAAATAGACACGCACCTCCTCACCCTGGTCTCCACCACCCTCTCCCAAATCTTCATAGTGTGACTCAGCTTGATACCCCTATAACTGTTCTAGTTTTGGATATCAACCTTGTTCTTGAAAAGCGAAATCATCGTACTCCACCTCCATTTTTTGGGCATCTTCTTCATCTCAAAAATAACAATAAACAACACTTCTAAAATAAAGAATTACATTAAGTAAGTGTAATTAAATTTAGAAAACATGGTAACATACTTTAAATCTTACTAAGTCACAGGGTATGGATATATCATAAAGAAAAATGCTAATAATATTAGGTACAATCATGAACATCTACTATTGCGATCGCACATAAGGAAACCAGTGGACGAAAATTGTAACAGCTACAGCAGTCCCTCTAAGGCGAAACACACTCCGATAACCGCCCGAAACTCATCTGAGGCCCTCGGGACCTCAACCAAACATACCAACACATCCCATAACCTCATTTAAACTTAGTCGAGCCTTCGAAACACCAAAAACAATGCAAAACACCAAAATCACATCAAATTCAAGCCTATGAACTTAAAACTTCTAAATTCTGCCAAAGATGCCGAAACCAACAAAAATAAGTCCGAATGACCTAAAAATTTGCACACATATCTAAAATGACATTATGAACCTGCTCCAACTTTCGGAATTCCATTCCGACCCCAATAGCCTATTTTCCCATGCCGACGAAAATTGTCAAAAATTAACTTTCACCAATTCAAGCCTGAGTCTACACAGGACATCAAAACTTCATTCCGAACACATTACTAAATCCCAAATCACCTAATGAAGCTACCCGGGCAATAAAATCAACATTCAGAGGTCGTTTACGAATAAGTCAACTCCCTGTTGACTTTTTCTACTATTAAATCAATTAAGAGACGAAGTGTCTGTGTTCTCACCACGACCACTCCAACCCGAACCAACCGACATAACACAACATAAATAGGCTAAGCAACATATGATAAAGCAAAAACGGGGAAACGGGGCTAATCGCACGGAATGACCGGTCGGGTCGTTACAACATAAGTCCCACATTATGCGTCACATGCACATTAACCCCTATCCTTATACCGCCGCATGCGCATCGATATTACATCACAAATAACGGTCGCACCACAAGTGCACATATGTCACAACTCGCCAAGAATCAACAATATCAATATTTCCAAAATAATATCCCATTGCTGAACCACAATGTGTACAAGAATATCAACAATAATAGTGAGTTTAAATTTCTCAACAAGAAAGATATCTCAACAATTAACAATCGCCTCAATGTGATAACGGCTTTCACAACTTCAACACTAGCAACTCAACAATGAGAGATAATGTATAACCACGATATTAATAAGGATAACTCATAATGGAAGAGATAACATGTAATGATGACTTCAAACAAAGATAATCAACTATGAAAGAGACTACAATGGGAGAGATAACACGTAACAATGACTTCAGATACTGATAAATCAACAATGGGAGAGATAACATGTAACGATAAAAGAGGAAACAACTTCAACTAGGTATATAAGAGCAAAACAACAAGTAAGAGGTAGAACAAGTGTTAACAATGTCATTAAGGCATGTAAGGATACACCAACACAAGTCAGAGTAGTTTGACTATGAGAACTAAGAACATGATATGACAATTCAATTAAAGCATGGAAAGAGTCTATGTAGCCTAAACCGGTCAAATAGCAGATATAACTGGTGTACTCACTCGTCACCTTCGTACACGACTTTCACATAACACAATTGACACATTCAATTACAAATCCTAAGGGGTAGTTTCCCCCACATAAATTTAGGTAATATACTTACCTCAACTAGGCAAACTCAACCCTTGGAAATAGTTGTTCCCCTACATTTGCCTCCACACGGCTCAAATCTAACCAAAATTGACTTAATATCATCAAACAATGCAAGGGTAAAAAATTACAATAGATAAAGCTATGATCTTTACACTTTTTTCAAAAAGTCAAAAAAAATTCAACCTGGAGCTCGCCCGGTCAACACCCGAGTCCAAGGGCAGATTCCAACTACCCATAACCCCACGAGTTCATATATGTAGTTAGTTTCAAAATCCGAGTCCAAATCAAATCTCAAACTCAAATTCTTATTTTTCCAAAACTTGACAAATTTCACAAAATTTTACTTTGATTCACATGATTTTGATGTTAAATCACAGATATATTGACGAAATATAGTTGAAATAAGAGAATATGTTGAAATATCACGACTTTCGGATCTTTTGTCCAGCTGCAGATGCTGCATTTGCGACACAAATGCGAACCCTGGCAATTCCGGACCAGGGATCGCATTTGCCAGCCCTGACAACCTCAATATTTATCGCAACCGAGATGAAAGCTTCACAATTGCGAAGCTGAACTTCTTCGCAAAAGTGACCCAAGCATCATGCCTGCTGACTTCGCAATTGCAATGGGGCCAGTCATAATTGCGACATTAGAGACCCAACTATCACCTTCGCAATTGCGAGGCCGGTGCTCGCAATTGCGATAACAGAGCACTGGCAACACCGACAATTCATTTTCAGTTCTATTCATTCAAAAATATATCCAAAACTTATCAGAGCCTTGGGGATCCAAACCAAACATCCAAAATAGTCTAAAAACTTCATATGAACTCACTCACATGATCAAAACACAAAAATAAAATATAGAACTACAAAACAAACACAAAAACGCAAGAATTTCAATATTATGCTCAAGAACTACTAGAGCTGCAACTAAGCGTTCGAATCCTATCAATTCAACTCCATATGTTACCAAATTTTGCAAACAAGTTCTTAATATCATAAGGATGTCATGACCCAAACAACCCTCTGAAACACATCATGACGGCACCTAGTCTCTACGATTAGGTAAGCCTAATAATTTACAGACAATACCAATAATGGAAAAACAAAGTTTAAAATTCTAACTGAAATAGATATTAAATAATAATAACGATGCCAGTAGGAATGTACAATAACCAAACTCTACTTAGACAGCCTTCCCAAAACCCGGAATGTCAGTACACTACATTTGGTACCCAGTAAGTGCCGAGCCTAACCTCGGTCGAGTAGTGACGAGGTCATCTCGGCCCACTTAAAATTGTAAAACTAGAAGAATAAGCAGTATAAAAAGAGACTAAAGTCAACAAAGGATAACACAAATAACATAACATTACACAAAATTAAGGGACGAGGGATCTCCCGAAATACCATAGCGTAGTCCCAATAGTAAATATGCAGGGAGAACTCCTGAGGTACCACCTCGTAGTCTCAAAAGTAAATGTGCAGAGGGATTTCCCTGGATACCATCCCGAAGTTCCAAAAGTAAATATGGAGGGGGATCTCTCGAGATACCATCTCATAGTCCCAAAGTAAATACACAATGCAATCAATTACAGACGATAAGTACAACAAGGGAATCATGGTCTAGACTAGGTACAACTCGGGAAAATAGCAGGAATTGATAGGCATGCTGCAAGGAGTTCAATTAAGAAATTACGGCACATAGACATGTTATTCTAAGCTAACAGGGTAATTATGTATGCTAGTATGTTCAATAAAGGTAAAAACAGGAAATTACTCAGTGAAAATCACGTTTTTTCAACAAATGGCCCATGTACGCGGTCGTCACCTCGCGTACACGGCGCTCACATAGTAAAATCAATACCAAATCATAAGTGGATTTCCCCCATACAAGGATAGGCAAGCTACTTACCTCGAACCAAAGCTCAATGAATCGATAGCAATGTCCTTCCCAGGAATATCCGACTCCGAATGGCCCGAATCTAGCAAAAACCAATTACATACCATAAATATAGATATAAGAAACAAATCTAGTCAATGAAACATGAGCTAAAGAGAGAGATTAGAAATTCGTCAAAAAAGCCTCACGGGCCCACATCTCGGAATCAAGTAAAAGTCACAAATTACGAACATTCATTCACTCACAAGTCTAACCATACAAGAATTACTCGAATCCGACCTCAATTCGCCTTCCAAAACTCGAAATTTTAGCCTTTGAAGTTTCTAACATTTTCCCCCAAATTTCCACCTCAAATCCATAATTAGAAGACACAAATAACGATAGATTCATGAAATATAGCCCGATCCGAGTTAGAACGACTTACCCCAACAATTTACTTGCAGAAGACTCAAAATTTCATCTCCCACCGAGCTCTCAAACTCCCAAATCAAAATGGGAAATCAACCCTCGAAACCCCCCTTTCTTGCCCAGTAAACTTGCTTCTCTGAGCCTTTAACCGCACTCCGGTACCGCACCTACGGGAATTCCATCGCAAGTGCGAACCACAAGAACCCAGCAACATCAGAAATTGCATAAGTCCAAAACTCAATCCGTTAAGCATCTGAAACACACTTGAGGCCCCCGGGACCTCAACCAAACATACCAACCAGTACTAAATCACCATACAAACTTAGTGAAGCCCTCGAAACACATCGAACAACGCTAAAAACACAAATCACCCTCCGATTCAAACTTAAGAGCTTTAAACTGCCAAATTCGGCAACCGATGTCGAAACCTATCAAACCACGTAGGATTGAACCCAAATTTTTCACACAAGTAATAATCAACCTTACAGACCTACTCTAACTTCCGGAATTGGAATCCGACCCCGTATCAAAAATTCCACTACCGGTCAAAATCTCCAAAACTTTGACTTTCGTGATTTCAAACCTTAATGAGCTACAGACCTCCAAAACACAATCCGGACACGCCCCCAAGTCTAAAATCACCCAACGGAGCTAATAGAACTGACGAAACCCCATCATGGAGTCGTCTTGAGCAGTTCCGACTACGGTCAAAATCCTAAGACTTAAGCTTCTGTTTAGGGACTAAGTGTCCCAAAACCACGACAAACGCCTCCCGGCAAGACGCATAAGCAAAGAAAGACATGGGGAAAGCAGTAGACAGGGGATCAGGTCTATAACTCTCAAAATGACCGACCGGGTAATTACATCCTCCCCCTCTTAAACAATCGTTCGTCCTCGAACGAGTATAGAGACATACCTAAAGCTGTGAAAAGATGAGGATATCGGATGTGCATATCCTGCTCAGTCTCCTAAGTCGCCTCCTCGACTGGCTGACCCCTCCACTGCACCTTCACAGTTCTTTGACCTTAGCTTTCTGACCTTTTTGTCTAAAATTGACACTAGCTCCTCAACATAAGGTAGATCCTTGTCCAACTGGACTAAGCTGAAGTCTAACACATGACCCGGATAATCGTGATACTTCCGGAGCATAGAAACATGGATTACCGGATGAACTCCTGCTAGGCTGGGTGGTAAGTGAATCTCATAAGCAACCTCCCCAACACGCTGCAACACCTCAAAAGGACCAATGTACTTTGGGCTCAGCTTGCCCTTATTCCCGAACCTCCTAACACCCTTCATAAGTGATACCCGGATCAAGACGCGCTCTCCAACAACGAATGTCATGTCGCAAACATTCCGGTCCCTATAACTCTTTTGTCTGGACTGGGCCTACAAAGTCAATACTGAATCACCTTCACCTTATCCAGGGCATCCTGGACTAAGTTTGTACCCAATAATATGGCCTCACCCCTCTCGAACCAACCCACTAGGGAACGACACTACATTCCATACAAAGCCTCATACGACGCCATCTGTATGCTCGACTGATAACCGTTGTGGTAAGAAAACTCCTCAAGGTGTAAGAACTGATCCTACGACCCTCCAAACTCCATCACACATGCGAGAAGCATATCCTCTAATATCTGAATACTGCGCTCGAACTGTCCGTCTGTCTGAGGGTAAAATGTTGTGCTCAGCTCCACTCGAGTACCCAACTCATGTTGTAAGGCCCTCAAAATCTGTGATATAAATTGTGTACCGTGGTCAGAAATGATAAATACCGGTACGCCATGAAGCCTGACGATCTCGCAAATGTAGATTCGAGCCAGCTGCTCGAAATAATATGTAGTCATCACAGGAATGAAATGAGCTGACTTGGTCTGCCTATCCACAATCACCCAAACTACACCAAACCTCCGCTAGTCCGTGGGAGTCCAACAACAAAATCCATAGTGATTCGCTCCCATTTCCACTCTGGAATCTCTAACTTCTGCAGCAACCCACACGACCGCTGATGCTTATACTTCACTTGCTGGTAATTTAGGCACCGAGCCACACACTCCTTTATTTCATTCTTCATCCACCTCCACCAGTAATGCTGCCTCAAGTCCTGCTACATCTTCGCGGCCCCTGATAAATGGAGTACCGCGAGCTATGAGCTTCTTGAAGGATCAAATCACGCAAACCATCTGTACTAGGCACACATAGCATGCCCTGTATCCTCAATGCGCCATAATCCTCCACAGTGACCTCCTTAGTATCATTGTGCTAGACCATGTACTTAAGGACAAGCAGATGGGGGGTCATCGTATTGACGCTCCCTAATACATTCATAAAGAGAAGACCGAGATACCACACAAGCCAATACCCATCTCAGCTCAGAAATATCCTCTTTGCAGTTGGAAGATATGCTAAACTCCCCAAACTCTCTACCCGACGACTCAAAGCATCGGCCATCATATTGGCCTTACCCGAGTGGTACAAAATGGTGATATCATAGTCCTTAAGTAGCTCCAACCACATCCGCTGAAAAAAATTAAGATCCTTATGCTTAAACAGATGTTGCAAACTTCAATGATCCGTGTAAATCTCATAAGGAACACCACACAAATAGTGCCGCAAAATCTTCAACGCATTTATAATAGCTTATAACTCAAGTTCGTGGACATGATAGTTCTTCTCATGCACTTTCAGCTGCCTGGACGCGTAGGCAATCACCCTACCATCCTGCATTAACATCGCGCCAAGATCAATCCATGATGCATCACAATATAATTTGTAGGACCCCAAACATGTAGGTAATACTAATATTGGGGGAGTGGTCAAAGCTGTCTTGAGCTTCTGAAATCTCTCCTCACACTCCTCTGTCCACTTGAATGGAGTACCCTTCTGGGTCAGCCTGGTCATAGGTGATGCAATAGATGAGAATCCATCTACATACGACGGTAATATCCTGCTAAACTAAGAAAACTACGGATCACCGTAGATGATGACAATCTAGGCCAACTCTGCATCGCCTCCACCTTTTCGGATCTACCTTGATCCCATCACTTGATACTACATGACCCAAGAATGCCACCGAGTCTATCCATAATTCACAATTCAAAAATTTTGCATACAACTTTTTTTCTCTCACAGTCTGAAGCACAGTCCTCAGGTTGCTGCTCATGATCCTCCCTAGTCCGGGAGTACACCAGGATGTCATCAATAAACACAATGATGAAGGAGACAAGATAAGGCCAGAACACAATGTGCATTAACTCTCAAAACGGTTGGTCGGATCATTGCATCGGACCTATTCCAAATCCCAAAATCAAATTTTTAGCCTGATAGCTAAAAGTCAACCTGTGGTCAAACTTTTCAACTTCAAATTGCAAAATTTCAGCAAAACAACACAAATCAACCTACTTCTGAATTCACTTCCGAGCAGACGCCCAAGTCCAAAATAACGATACGAAGCTATCAGAGCCATCAAAACACCATTCAGGGGTCGTTCTTACAAATGTAAAAGTTTGGTCAACATTCCTAACTTAGGCTTCTATGCCAAGAATTAAAGGGTCCAAATCAACCCGAAGTATTCCTGGAATGAAACTAATCAACTTCATAAGTTATAAAAACATAAACACACATGTGTGAAGCATCAAAAAGAGGAAACGTTATGCAATTACACAAAATGACCGGTCGGGTAATTACAGTCAAATCACTATGTATACTCACCATGCACATAATCATGGGTGACCCCATACAACTCCTGTTACACCCTGTTTTCTCACGAAAGTGAGTTTCGACGTGTGACAACTCTTTTGAATGGGTATTTAAAAGAGAAGAGATGCCACCTAACGATTTTGAGGTTCGTTAGGACACCTATTTGCAAATAACTTTGTTTTAATTGGTCTGTGTCACCAAAGATCTGGTAAGGGCTCAAATTACCTCAAAAAAAAGTGGTTAGGCACTCTTCGATGTCCACAACTATGGGTCACAATCAAAATTTATCCTATGGGATTATTGCATTACTCTATGTGGTCATATATGTTAAAGAAGAGTAGGGAATCTAAATTTACAAGACAAAACAAATTGCCCATGGGAAAATAAAGTGGATTATAAATAATTGACACAATCATTGAATAACAATAGATATAGCCTAAATTAATCTGAGTTCAACAACCAGACGAACAATAACTGGAAGGGGGGTTCTTAAGTTTTTTAGCCTAATGGATCACCTCGTGCATATTAAATAATACTTTGCAACTCCCTTAAAGGTAAGGGTTGCTCATATTATTTAGTGGACACAGACTATCATCTCCTCCTATCTTAAATTCTTTTACCTAAAGGCGTTCTAATTCAGTTCTAAAGCATATCCTATGCTTGCTTTACCCGTCCCACACTTATGGTCCAGAAGGCTTTGGACCTACTACTCTGGTAGATCTAGACTTTACTCAGGATACTCAAAAATGATAAAACTAGGCACACAATCAAAACAATCAGGACTGCACATAGTTAACAGTTAAGGGCTCAAATTGATCTCCTCACATAGACACAAATGCACGCATAAAATTATAGGCTCATGCTAGCAATGTTCGGAATTGCTAAGTAGACGACTGTTAGTGGGCAGATCCGAAATCGGAGAATTTGGGATGGCTCAATACCTATAAGCATGATTTCTATGTGATCGATCTATTCAAAGGTCGTCCAAGTTTCTGATTTTAATGCGTGGTTTATTAAGACCCTATAGGCGTGATATCTAGGCGGCCCGCGACTAGGCAGCGAGATCATGAAAGTGCATAGTTATTCGTTTTGGACCCTATATACATGATTTCTAAACAAATGGTAATATCCTATAGGCAATGATGTCAAGTTAGCAAAGTACTTGACAACATACACGTGTTTTATACATCCCTATAGTCATGTTATCTAGGCAGCAGTATAATGAGAATACTAGTAGCATAAATTTTAATTAAGCACATTGAAGTCCTACAAGAATGTATCTAGGTGTGACAATGAGCAGTCAACAAGTCTTCTTTAAATTCGTATAGGCATGCTTTCTAATGTTTCAAGTCATTACATAAGCCTTAAGTTATGCTTTCTAGGTGAATAGACAAACAAATCAGCATGTTATGCACATAAATAGCAAATAAATAAATTAAGGTCCTATAGACATGTTTTCTACCCTTTCAAGCTAAGAGGAGAATATCCACGTTCCCCCATTTCACTAACACAACTATTTATTTACAAACTATTACAGTCACAAATAAAAAGAATACGGGTTCAAATAATTCAAACTGAAACAATTGCATGCCTAATTAACTGACCAAACCCAAAAGAAAATAACCCAGTAAATCCTGGGCCTTCAGCAGACTCATTCTTCACACGAATAGCAGACCCAGATTCAAATACAGTCCAAACATTATAGTGTATCAATTGCTCAGCTCAAACTCACACAGGGACACGCACTTGGCCCAAAAGGAATACCCACTTACCCACCAATTGCAGATGAACAACTTAACCACACAAATTAACGAGCTAAGCATGGCAACCATTTAAACAACTCTGAAGCCTACTAACAGCAGCTCTCGCTAGGACATAGATACAGAATCATAAAACATATTGACAGGACTCACAGAAGACATATTGGAACTTGCATTTTTGAAACTAGGGTGACATGATTGGTCAAACAAGGGGCTTGAACATGAAAACTAGGAGAATGGGTAGAGCTCTTCAACATGGTAAGTTTGACACGGAAAATTAACAACATAGGTTCATGATTGAGTAATTATTCAACAAGGGAAAGACTGTAGCATGCTAAACATAAACACAACATTAGGAGAGTTGAGGAGGCATGTCACTTGGATTAGCAGGGTAAGCATACAAGACATATACAAGATAAGCATGCTATGTTTTCCATAAAAATAATTCCACAGTAAAGCATGATCCAGAATTAGTCTAAAAGGGACTTAAGATCTGAGATTCTTAATCATGAAAGTCTAATAGAGTCATAGTCAGGGGAACAAAATTTTTCACATGAGATCCTAAAATACATGGAAGACAGGCTAGTAGGCATGATCTACAATAATAGTCAACAAGCAGCCTAACATGCTGAGTATAACACAAAGATTCAAAAATCCAAAGAACTCATGGTAGGAAAGCATATCAAATTAAGATTAATAAAACAGGTAGACTCTAGGGCTTATGCCAGTTAACTATGCATATTAGAAGAAGATAAGTATATTGAAATTCAACTAGAAGTTTTAGGCAATGCTAAAAAGTGCAGGATTAAAAAAACACAACTTTAGAGTTCTTAACAACAGAGCAACATGTTTGGCTAAATATTGAGACAGTAACTGGCACATAAGTTTCATGTAAGCATAAAGCAGGGAAAACAGTAGAACATACATAATGGATTCATCGGAAAGAAGTTCAATCAAATAAGTTATGGGCATGAGATAATCCCCTAAGAGTTTCAGTACAAGAATCCAAGGCAAGGCATAATAGGGGAATCATAACAAATAATAGGTGATGAGAATGGCAGAGCGGGCTTAAGGTAATCAAGAATCATTCAAGTTACACCCATAAAATGGGCATGCATCGAAGCTTAGAGTTCAAGCAGGTTCAGACACTAGAAAAGCACAAGGGTATAGAATAATTGTAAGGCAAATAAAAATATGTACAGAGGAGAATAGTAGCATATTGATTCATGAAGGTCTAAATGACATGAGCATACAAAGTACGAAAACAAGCAAGAGAGAATAAAATTGCGAGAGTCTCAGTGCTCCCTAGTTTGTAGAATTAATGGGAAAATAAGGTAGAAAGTAAATACTAGGAGTTTGTTTATCGGTAGCATGGAGAAAACAACAAAAAATTCCAAAATTCTCAGTGTGCCAGAGTTCCCAAGGGTCTCATATGAACACCGGACGGTATTCACACTAAGAGAGATGAAATATTTCAATTTCACTAGCTTTGATTTTGAGCAGGCCAAGGGCTCAAATTTCAAAATAGAGAAGAATGAGTGAGATGAGTGAATAACAGCAGTTCATATCCGTTTTTGGGAATTTAAGGGAGGGATATATATATATAGTAGTTAAATTTAAACAAACAAACAAGGAAAAATAGTCAATCAAACATAATAAAGGAAAGAATAGCATGCAAAATCAATTTAGGATCAGATTAGGAGAAAAACCAGGCAAATCCTAGTTTGACGGGAATCAAAGATTGGACGAAGATATTGATGAATCGAACCCATATATCCTTGGCATGGGCGTATACAGACGAAATATCGTCTAGATTTTAATATATGAAGCTTAATTCCCTATATTCGGGGCCTGGTACTTGCCAAAAATAGGCAAGTACTGGGTAGTACCATAATCGCGTGAGTAACAATGACATAAGGTAAGGGAAACATGGAATGATTCCATATTAAGGTCAGAATCGGAGGGGATTAAGGAAGGTGGTTGCTAGAGTTTTACAGAGGAGAGAAGAGGATGATAAAGATCGTTCAGGGGCGGCGACTTAGGAGAAATGGGTAGGGTTCCGGGGGTTTGGTTAATTAAAGGGGTAGGGTGATTGTGCGATGTTGATATTGAGAGATCGGCAGCCAGGATTTGAAGAATAGGTGGGCCGAATTTGTTTAATGGGTCGCGATTGGGTTTTTAAGAGGGTCATTTGGTTTGAGCTTCTAGGGGTCAATTGGGATTGGCATGTTCATTTGGATCTTAATTGGTCCGAAAATTAGCCCAATATTGGGCTATAATTTTAAGATATACGAAATTCATTAAAGATAAATTATAAAATGTCTATTAAATAAATAAAAATATTATTTAAGATATTAAATAATTAAAAACAATAACTCATGGTTATAAATATATAAATATTCTATTTTGACATAAATAATATAATAAAATTTAATTACTATGAGAATATAGGTTATTATTGCAAATATGATAAAATAGTAGAAAAAGGAAAATATAATTATGTAAAAAAATAGAATCAAATATTAGAAGATGCATGGGGGTACAAATAATAAATTCTGATGAGTAAGTGGCCCTGAAATAATTTGAAGGGATATTTGAGTAAATATAATAATTTAAATGCAAGAATATCAAATTTAATACTTTAAAAATTATAGAAAATACTTATATAACTCCTATAAATTGGGTAATAGTGCAAAATGATATACTGAAATTATATGAAATACTTTATAAGATATGACGGCAAAATTGGGTATCAATAATCCCAATTCGTATAAGCCTGACAATACCACCTAACTGAGGATCCTTACTTCAACCTTATTCCATAAGCCTTAGAATCAAATCATTAACATCCGTAATTTGTTACAAGACCCGAATCTCGCATTCACACACTATATAAGTCTGAACAAGCTGTATCAAGCCATAATATAACCCAAGATATAATCACATGATATACCGCATAACTCAGATACTCATAACAATAATTTTCGTCCACAATAGTTGCTCAATAACAAATCTAGTGCCGGCAACAACTTCATATCAAATAAAACCTTATTCGTACACTGCCAATGATGAATGAAACACGCAGAAACACATAACCACTCATCAGATCAACTAGTCGTGGAGCTCTCTCACCCGATAAGAACCGCTTCCAAATTATAAGTTGACTTCCGATATTATTCTTTCAAAAATTCTGAAATCAAATCTGATAGCAATCATTCCAGGTCCAATGACCTCATTACATCAAATACAAGTTGTTCTATAACATGTCACACAAATAATGCCTAAAGCCACAAACCCTGCAATATGTGCAACAACTAGGTAGGTATAATTCAATGGGACCCTATCCCGTCATGTGGTCCTGAACAAAGGTTCCCTCCAGAAAATAAAAGAGAGACTTCACGAAAAAACTGTTGGAGCAAGATCTCTCATCAAAAAGACCTGAACTAACTACTCGGTCAATGCGCATTGAAATACTAATGAATGACCTTATTTAGAATCTTTGAGTTGAGCTTAGCCCTCTTCCTATCCTAAACCCCTAGAATCTAAGGAACGATTGATGGTTAAAGCGTACCCAAAAATTGAAAGAGAACTAACTAAGAAAACCGTTCCAGAATCTCAACAGGTACCACCACAAGCACATTGCTATATACCCATCACACAAGGGAGAATTGAAACACGTGAAAACAACACAAAGGATCATACCCCAACAAAACTCCGCCGCAATGCGTGACCCAACTAGACACCGGTCCACATGAAATACCTCAAACCATAATGCTCAAAATCAAAAATCACATGTAAATCTACAATAACCTAGTGAAGTGCATGACCATAACCATGGGGAAACATATAGGACAATATACTACCAACATGAAAGACTATAAGCGAGGCGCAATCAATTCAACACCCCAACAATCATTTTGCTCGAATTTCGCCACCAGGCCCAAACATAAACGCATCATGTGTTCAATTAACCAATAAATCACAACCCATCGTCACATAGAAGAGAAACACGTATAACATATCAGACATGAACAAGCTTAACTCTAATCAAATGACACACCCTTCAACAATAGTAATACGGAGTCAACAAGCCCGACCCAGTGTAGAATACACATCCTCAATAGGCCTACCAATGGGCCCCCAAATCAACTCTGGCCATCCACAAATAGGCAAATAACCTAACCATAACACCTACTACTAGATGTCTAACTCTGGCCATACCCCCACAGTCCGTAACCAAGGAATAATCTGCATATGAGAACTCCAGTCTCCAAATCCCTAGAATACTAGAATCACCATATCCGATCTCAACTCAACCACTCAAGTGACTGATACATCCTTCATACACAATTATTCCACGAGAAATACTTTCATAATTATTTCGTGCCACATAAAAAATATGAACATCAGTAGTCGATCAACAAGGCAAGTACCACAATACCAATGAAGCATCCACAAGTCAAAACGTAGTGCGCCTTTCTGAAATACATATTTTTCTCAAGTGATAACAAAATAGTGCCAGCATTCTTCTAACCATCAAAAACTGTTATTGTCTAGAATTCAGGATCTTCCCTTCTAAACTGAACCGCAAACTTACACATACAAATATCAATCCCACAAGCCGCACCACATCTATCATGCCATCATATGAAGACACGATAATCCTATTATCAACTCTAAGTCGCAAGCAGAATACACACTCAATCAGCCCGAAATCTTCCACTTGACCACATCCAGGAGAAAAATACAACACCAAAACAAACTCCCTATGCCTGTAGAAAGTATCCATCCAAAGTCGTTGTCAACACCATCAAGAACTTACCAAAACCATTTTCACATAACCAAGCCATCAGAACCGAATTCCTCAAACTCAACCAAGTTACACTGATCGCAAAACCCAGGAGCATTGCCACATCACACCTACAAAGCTTTGTGTTTACCTTGAAAATGGTGTTAACAATTATATTTGATTTGTGGTTATAAAAATAGGTGATTTATTAAAATAGTAGTTAATAATCAAGAAAATACAAGTGTAAGTAAGAAAAAAGTGATAGCCAAACTGACGTTACTAAAGGGCTGGGGTCCTCGAGCTCGATAGTCTCGGGGGACTAGAGGTTAGTAGATGATAGTAAATTATGAAGAATAAATGAAGAACAATAAAGCAGAAGGAGCACGTTAAATGAGAAAATCAGAGTAGAATGTTCTATTATAGTGAATGTTGTGTGTTACAAAAATGATTGGGGTCCCCTTTATATAAGAGGGGAAAACCCCAACATAGTACATATCTAATTATGACAAAGAATGCTATTGATACAGTTGTATAATGGCCTAGTACGAGTTCGTACTATCTCTTGCAAACCTTATCAGCCTTAGCCACGTAACCTTGGGAATTTTCCATCTTTCCTTGAGTGTCATCAATTTTGCACTACCCCGAGGTAGGCTGTATCGGGCCTTCAATACACTCTCTCCAAAATAGGGTTCGGACTCTTCTTCGAGCCCTCTGAGCTCTAGCTTGGCAAAATACCACAAAATCGGACTCCTCTGACTTCGGCGTTATACTGATAGTCCCCGCGTTTCTTAGAATGAAGTGATACGAAATGATTTGAATTCCCAAGGTCCTTGAAAACATCATTCTTGTGACGTAGCCATTGAAATGACCAAAGCGTCACATCAGTTATTTTCCCAAAAGCCATAATTGCTCGCCGGAGCCGGTCAGCCACCAATATCAATGAACAACTGCCTATTTCCCCTACATATACTTGCTTTCCTTTCTTACTAAGAACATTACCATTTTGCAATATCTATTCTATGTAAAATTTATTTCCTCCACAAGCCCTTCCACTGTATTAACTCAGAACCTCGCCGGCGTATTCACTTCTTTCTCTTTTTCTAAAGAAACTATGGAAAAAACTTCCAAATCCGTTCCTCAAAAAGAAGGAACCTCCACTTCTTCTTCTGCTTCCCGTCCGGCCGGTAGTAGATCATCGGCGCTCAATGAGATCGTGCCTAACAATTTTTCTTTGAATAAAGACTTTACAATAGAGAATCCTCTCGATGTTCCTGGGCGTCGGGAACATGCATCGAGTTATACAAGATCCATCGAGGAAGGACACCTCGAAGCTGTAAGGATAGAATGTAAATGGGGGAAGGAGGCCGTTCTGCAAATACCTTCTCGAAAAGAGCATATTACGACCCATGTACAGGGTATCTTGAACATATATACATACCCCTTTGCACTGGGTCACATACAAATATAAATCCCACACGCCGCACCGCATCTATCATGCCATCATATGAAGACACGAGAATCCTATTATCAACTCTGAGTCGCAAGCAGAATACATACTCAATCAGCCCGAAATCTTCCACTTGACCCCATCCAGGAGAAAATTACAACACCACAACAAACTCCCTATGCCTGTAGAAAGTATCCATCCAAAGTCGTTTTCAACACCATCAAGAACGTACCGAAACCATTTGCGCATAACCAAGCCATCAGAACCGAATTCCTCGAACTCAACCACGTTACATTGATCGCAAAACCCAGGAGCATTGCCACATCACACCTACAAAGCTTTTGGTTTACCTTGAAAATGGTCTAACAATTATATTTTATTTGTTGTTATAAAAATACGTGATTTATTACAATAGTAGTTAATAATCAAGAAACGATAAGTGTAAGTAAGCAAAAAGTAATAGCCAAACCGGCATTACTAAAGGGATGAGGGCCTCGAGCTCGATAGTCCCGAGGGACTAGAGGTCAGTAGATGATAGTAAATTATGAACAATAAATGAAGAACAATAAAGAAGACGGAGCACGTTAAATGAGAAAATCAGAGTAGAATGTTCTATTACAGTGAATGCTGTGTGTTACAAAAATCATTGGGGTCCCTTTTATATAGGAGGGGAAAACCCCAGCATAGTATATATCTAATTATGACAAAGAATTCTATTGATACAGTTGTATAATGGCCTAGTACGGATTCGTACTATCTCTTGCAAACCTTATAAGTCTTAGCCACGTGTCCTTTGGAATTTTCCATCTTTCCTTGAATGTCATCGATTTTGCACTGCCCCTAGGTAGGTGATGTCGGGCCTTCAATACACTCTCTCAGGGTATGCATTCCAAAATAGGGTTCGGACTCCTCTGAGCTCGAGCTTGGAAAAATACCTCAAAATCAGACTCCTCCGACGTCGGCGTTATACTGATAGTCCCCGCGTTTTTTAGAATGAAGTGATAAGAAATGATTTGAATTCCTAAGGTCCTTGAAAACATCATTCCTGTGACGTAGGCGTTTAAATGACCGAAGCGTCACATCGGTTCTTTTCTCAAAAGCCTTAATTGCTCGTCAGAGCCGGTCGACCACCAATATCAATGAACAACCGCCTCTTTCCCCTACATATACTTGCTTTCCTTTCTTACTAAGAACATTACTATTTTGCAATATCTATTATATGTAAACCTTATTCCTCCACAAGCCCTTCCACCGTATTAACTCAGAACCTCACCGGCGTATTCACTTATTTCTCTTTTTCTAAAGAAACTATGGAAAAACTTCCAAATTCGTTCCTCAAAAAGAAGGAACCTCTACTTCTTCTTCTGCTTTCCGTCCGGCTGGTAGTAGATCATCGGCGCTCAATGAAATCGTGCCAAACAATTTTTCTTTGAAGAAAGACTTTACAATAGAGATCCTCTCGATGTTCCCGGGCGTCGGGAACATGCATCGAGTTATACAAGATCCATCGAGGAAGGAAACCTCAAAGCTGTAAGGAGAGAATGTAAATAGGGGAAGGAGGCCGTTCTGCAAATACCTTCTTGAAAAGAGGATATTACGACCCATGTAGAGGGGTTCTTGAGCGTATATACATACCCCTTTACACTGGGTCCCCTCGACCCACTCGTGCTCAAATTTTAAAGTATCAAGTTATATTGGGCAAGATTCATTTGTCCTTATGGCGTATCATATTGATGATGAGGTTCTTTGCCGAAAAGGCCGATATCGAGTTAACCCTCAGCCACCTCAACCGATTGTATAAGACTCAACTTTTTTGAGGTTTAATTAAACTCCAACACCTGTCCACAAAGTTCTTCTTTGCCAGTAACGATGAAGTCAGAGATCGAGGTTGGATGAGTCGGTTCATCCAAGTGAGGACCATCGATATTATTCCCAAGGAGTTCCTTTCGTTCCCCGAGAAATGGAACTTTGAACGTGAGTAAAATACTTTGCTCTATTTCTTTCTCAGAACGTTTATCAATCTTCACACAATTATTCCATTCTTTGCTTCCACATCGGCTCCGTGGATGCCTAACGCGTTCCTCGATCTCACGGACTGGGCTCACAAACTGGCTGCCACTTCATCTTATAACAAATGCAAGTGGAAGGATTTGTCGAAGGCCAAACGGGAAGTGAGAAACCACGGTACGTGTTGTAACATTACTTTCCCAAAAAAGTGCCTTTCTTCATGTGGACTAATCCCACTTTCGCAGGTATTAGTGATTTTTCCGAGATAACGTTGCCCCCTTTCGGGGAGGAAAAGGGATCCTTGGCTCCAGAGCCAAAAAAGGATAACAAGAGAAAAAGGTCCTCGAGGAACGAGGGCACCCAAAGCGAAGCAAGGCCAGCTCGGGGACGCAAGAAGATGTTGCCATCGACGATTTTGAGTTCGTCCGTCGGTCAATTGGGGATGATTCCGACGAGGTGGAGGGTTCAACGTTGATAACTCAAACCAGAAAGCCTTTCGAGGCTATTAAACTTGCTGGAACCGAGACCCCTGGCCTCCTAACAGGACCTTCACAAGGAATAAGGAATGGGGGTCCCGTGTCACCCGCACTAGTGGTTGTTTCCTATACTTTGGGAAGTGCCATAGAGGGGGCGAGCTTCGAAGCTCCTCTGCCCGAACATAGCGCCTTGGGTGATTTCCCTGAGGTCGTGGCAGCATGTCATTCCCCGTCATTTCATTCCTTCTCCGAAGATTCCATAAGGGATGCTCAGAATCTGAAGACACCCGAGCTAGGCAGAGCCCCGGGTGAAGACGACCCCTTCCAGGGTTGCTTTACTAGGGTCGATTAGGCCGAACCAGTTGATGCAGACTCAACCTTCGAGGAGGCTCAACGCCTTTTTTCAATCGTGAGTCTTCAATAGCGTTATATTTCTTCCAACGCCATGCTTCTTCTTCCTTCTAACCAATCTTTCCTTTTGTAGGCCTTTGATAAATTTAAGATTGAGCTACGTCACTGTGAGGCCGAACTGTGTAAATCCTCGAATAAGGAGAAATACCTCAAGCTTCTTTGTGACAATAGGGAGAAAGAATTGATGTATCTTTGATCGGAATTGGTCTGAGCTCGTGAATATGAGGATGAGCTAGAGAAGCAGGTAACCTTAGTTCTCAAAAAATATGGACTCACACTCCCTCCTTCGGAGGCTAATACTTTGATGCCTCAGTTGCAGCAAAAGGTGGAGATGCTGGAAAACTTTTGGGGTGAGATCAACCAGGTCAATTCTGAGTGTGATGAATGGAAGGCACAAATGGGCATCCTTGTTGCGGTCAAAAAAGATGCATTGGCAAGGGTATCCGCCCTTGAAATTCTACTTCGGAATACTCAAGAGAGCAATTCGATTTAGGCAGGTAGGATAGTTGAGCTCGAGGGTGGTCTCACGAAGGCCAAGGTCGATGTTGAGAAAGCTCGGGCCAAAACCAAAGAAATACAAGCTACAGTCGACAAGACGGTAGCCATCAATTTGAAAGATGCTACTGATTCAAAACTTAACCGCAAACTTACACATACAAATATCAATCCCACATGCCGCACCGCATCTATCATGCCATCATATAAAGACACGAGAATCCTATTATCAAGTCTAAGTCGCAAGCAGAATACATACTCAATCAGCCCGAAATCTTCCACTTGACCCCATCCAGGAGAAAATTACAACACCACAACGAACTCCATATGCCTGTAGAACGTATCCATCGAAAGTTGTTTTCAACACCATCAAGAACGTACCGAAACCATTTGCACATAACCAAGACATCAGAACCGAATTCCTCGAACTCAACAACGTTACACTGATCGCAAAACCCAGGAACATTGCCACATCACACCTACAAAGCTTTGTGTTTACCTTAAAAATTATGTTAACAATTATATTTGATTTGTGGTTATAAAAATACGTGATTTATTACAATAGTAGTTAATAATCAAGAAAAGATAATTCTAAGTAAGCAAAAAGAGATAGCCAAACCGACGTTACTAAAGGGCTGGGGGCCTCGATCTCGATAGTCTCGAGGGACTAGAGGTTTGTAGATGATAGTAAATTATGAACAATAAATGAAGAACAATAAAGCAGAAGGAGCACGTTAAATGAGAAAATCAGTGTAGAATGTTCTATTACAGTGAATTTTTTTGTGTTACAAAAATGATTGGTGTCCCCTTTATATAGGAGGGAAAAACCCCAATATAGTACATATCTAATTATGACAAAGAATGCTATTGATACCGTTGTATAATGCCCTAGTACGGATTCATACTATCTCTTGCGAACCTTATCAGTCTTAGCCAGGTGTCCTTGGGAATTTTTCGTCTTTCCTTGACTGGTCATCGATGTGTCACTGCCCCGAGGTAGGCCGTGTCAAGCCTTCAATACACTTTCTCGGGGTATGCATTCCAAAATCAGGTTCGGACTCTGCTTCGAGCCCTCTGAGCTCGAGCTTGGCAAAATACCTCAAAGTCAGACTCCTCCGACGTTGGTGTTATAATGATAGTCCCCGCGTTTCTTATAATGAAGTGATAAGAAATGGTTTGAATTCCCAAGGTCCTTGAAAACATCATTCCTGTGACGTAGGCGTTGAAATGACCGAAGCGTCACATCGGTTCTTTTCCCAAAAGCCATAATACCTCAAGCTTCTTTGTGACAAGAGGGAAAAAGAATTGATGTATCTTCGATCGGAATTGGTCGGAGCTTGTGAATACGAGGACGAGTTAGAGAAGAAGGTAACCTTAGTTCTGAAAAAATATGGACTCACACTCCCGCCTTCGGAGGCTAATACTTTGATGCCTCAGTTGCAGCAGAGGGTGGAGATGTTGGAACACCTTCGGGGTGAGATCAACCAGGTCAATTCTGATTGTGATGAATGGAAGGCATAGATGGGAATCCTTGCTGCGGCCAAAAAAGATGCATTGGCAAAGGTATCCTCCCTTGAAATTCAACTTCGTAATGCTCAAGAGAGCAATTCAGTTTAGGCAGGTAGGATGGTTGAGCTCGAGGATAGTCTCACGAAGGCCAAGGTCGATGTTGAGAAAGCCCGGGCCGAAGCCAAAGAAATACAAGCTACAGTCGATAAGACGGTATCCATCTATTTGAAATATGCTACTGATTCTCAAATGGAGCTGAAGGGGGCTTCCAATCGTAAGAGAAAAATCAATGACTATGCCCGATATTGATCCTGGAGGGAAACCCATGAGGAGATTCATGCTAAGGGTTTCGATATTTCTGAGGAGATAGGGCAGGCAAAGGCGGACGAGATTGACGCCAAGTTCCTCCTTTCTTCTAATGATGAAGTCGATGCTGATGATGATGAAGAAGAGGCTGGTCCTGAGGGGGTTGATGAAGACAAAATCCCCGAAGCGGAAAAGACAAAGTCCCCGACTGTAGACTAGGTCTTCTTTGATTTTTGTAAATGGCTCCATGCGGGAGTATTGTAAATGTACTTCTGTACCATTATCTTGATATAAAGGAATATTTTGTTCTGTCTTTGAGTTAATTTCCCTCTTGCCTTTCCTTTTGAATGTTGATTCTTGTCGACGACCAGTCCGATGTTTTAGACTTAGAATATAAAACCCTTAGGTTTTTTGTGCTCGATGATCGATAAATAATATTTGACCATTTAGGGTTTGATATCTGAGCTAAAATTTAGCTCGGGACTTTCGAGTCCGAACTTAGGTGAGGTCTCGAGCACGGTGTGCTTTGGCCTTTAAGTTCTTCAGGTATCGACCCGTAGTTTTTCTAAAACATCGGCCCTTAGGGTTTTTTCAATTTGGCCCTTAGGCTCTTTAGATTAGACCTTAGGCTCCTTAGGTTGGGCCTTAGGCTCTTACATATCGGCCCTTAGGCTCATACATATCGTCCCTTAGGCTCTTACATATCATCCCTTAGGTTCTTACATATAGGCCTTGAGGCTCTTTTTAAATTGGGTAAATTTGACCTTTAAAACGGCTATAATTTTCCCCCATTCTAGCGAAAGACTTTTAAATATTTTGTTATGCCTTGGCATGTTTTTGTATTCGTCCGAATTTTCGACGGTTCGATTGACAAGAACCTCGACTACAAGTTGATGTGAAATGATAATTGAGTACCTCATGAGGTTTTCTCGAAGACTGAAGTTTTCAAAGCCTTCATATTGTTTGTGGCTGATTTTATCGAAGGCCCTTTGCTTATGCCAAGGGTAACCTGATTAACCATTTTTTTTGAAGTATTTGAAGGCCTTTAGTTTATGGCGGAAGACGGACATCTCCGAGCCGCATTATTTCGGCCGTAGCCTTTTTATATGACCGTAGTCTTTATATTTAGCTGTAGCCTTTAGTCCCCAGGTGGGATGACCTCGTCCTTAATATCGAGGGTATGCCTTTTTAGGGGTCTTACAAGTTTGAATATATAGCTTTAGCCTTAATATCGGGGATATGCCTTTTTAAGGTCTTATAATTTTGAGTATGCCTCGTTGAGGTCATATAAGTTTGATTTTGCCTCATCGAGGTCTTATAGATTTGATGTTTCCTCATTGAGGTCTTATAAGTTCGAATTTGCCTCATCTAGGTATTATAGATTTGATGTTGCCTCATTGAGGTCTTATGAGTTTGAGTCTTTGATGACTCGATAAGTTGATTGTTGATGACAGTCCCCGAGTGTTCGGGAGTATATGGTCCTTGAGCCTTTTCATGTGAAAATAGTAAACTTCTTTGAGGAAAAAAGTGTTTTGATAAATAAAAATGCTTCTTCGAATGGTTGATACATGCATACATGTTTTTTCCATCGGGGGCTCGACTATTCTACACGGACACGGTTCATTTGATCGTTTGGCCTATTACAACATTCTCCTCACGAGGCCCTCTTTGGCCTAACTTGCTTTCTTTGAAAAAGTAACCTCCGAGGGTGATTTCCCCCAGTATTCGAGGATGATTGAAAATAAGCCTTGAATACTTGTCTAGTTTTCCTTAGGTAATATATAGATGTTGCCTCGTTAAGAACCCTGCTGGTAAAACCCATTTGGGATAAAACCTGATCGAAGGAAAAAAGAGTGCAAGGCATGCTTTAAAACCCAAGGTCTTCGAGCTGAAGGGTGATTCGATTCCTCTCAATTGAACACCTGCAACAAGTTAGTATGAAACATAAATAAAAGGGAGAAGGTTATACCTTAGAAATAATAGAGTTTGAGCATCGCTATGTTCCAATTTCTTGGTAGTTTCCCGCCTTCCATGGTGCCAAGTTTGTAGGACCTTTTTCCTACTACTCCGAGGACGCGGTATGGTCCTTCCAAACTAGGGCCTAGCTTCCCTTCATTCCGGTTTCGAGTGTTGAGGGTGACTTTTCTTAGACTAAGTCCCCGTATCCGAAGTATTGAAGGTTTGTTCTTCTATTGTAGTACCTTTGGATCCTTTGTTTCTGAGCAGCCATTCAAACCAATGCGGCCTCGAGCTTTTCATCTAGTAGCGAGAGGGAGGTGTTCATGGCCTCGTTGTTTGAGTCCTTGGTGCCATGATGAAATATGACGCTTGGTTCACCGACCTCGACTGGTATCAATGATTCGGACACATATATCAAAGAGAATGGGGTCTCCCCTGTGCTTGACTTCGAAGTTGTTCAATACGCCCATAGTACTTCGGGCAGCACTTCTCTCCACTTCCTTTTCGCATTCTCTAACCTTTTCTTTAAGTTTTGAATGATAGTTTTGTTTGTGAACTCGGCCTGACCATTTTCACTTGGGTGGTAAGACGCTGATAGGATCCTTTTGATTTTATGATCCTTGAGGAATTTTTTCACCTTGCCGCTAATCAACTGCTTCCCATTATCACATGTAATCTCGGAGGGGATCCCTAATCGGCATATGATGTGGTCGCATATGAAGTCGATGACTTCTTTTTCTCTTATCTTCTCGAAGGCCTGCGCTTCTACCCATTTCGAGAAGTAGTCATTCATAAATTAGATAAATCTAGCTTTACCTGGCGCCGTTGGTAGGGGGTCGACGATGTCCATCCCCATTTAATGAAATGCCATGGGGATAGGATTGAGTATAGTTGTTCACCAGGTTGATGAATCATCGGTGAAAATCTTTGGCATTTGTCACATCTTTGAACGAATTCCTTGGTGTCTTTTTCCATGCTATCCCAGTAGTGACCCTCTTTGATTACCTTTCGAACCAAGGAGTCCGCACCGGAGTGGTTTCCACATCGGCCTCGTTGTTCTGTTCTCGAGGTACATGGACTAGGGTCCACTCTTTGAAGCGATGCAATGTCACTCAAAGAATGTCTAAGTATCTTTGCGTCATATCTTCTCGAACCTCGAAGCTTCGATTGACTTGGTTAATAACGAGAAGAGAGTCACATTTTTCTTCGATGACCTCTGCTCCTAGGCCTTTGTCCAGTTCAACACCTCCAATCATGGCCTCATACTCGGCCTCGTTCTTAGTCAACTTTGAAGTTTTTATAGATTGTCTAATTATGCCGCCCGTAGGCGGTTTTAGAACTATGTTGAGCCCAGACCCTTTCACATTCGAGGCACCATCAGTGAAGAGGGTCCATACCCCCGATGTTGTGCCCATTTTAACAAGAGTTCTTTCTCTACTTCGGGCACGAGGAAGGGCATAAAATCGGCCACGAAGTCCGCCAAAATTTGAAACGTGATAGCCATCCGGGGTTGATACTCGATATCATACCCTCCGAGTACGATGGCCCATTTGGCCAATCGGCCCGATAATTTAGGCTTATGCAAGATGTCTCAAAGAGGATATGTAGTTAATACACATATAGGGTGACATTGAAAGTAAGGTTTCAATTTCCTAGATGCACTTACTAATGCAAGAGCTAGATTTTCTAACTGCGGATACGTGGTTTCAGCATCTCCTAGGGTTTGACTTACGTAATAGACAGGGAATTGCGTACCTTTTCCTTCTCGAACTAACACACCACTTACTACTACTTCGGACACGGCCAAATACAAGTATATTGTTTCATCCTTCTTTCGGGTATGTATCAAAGGTGGGCTCAAGAGATACCGATTTAATTCTTCCAAGGCATGTTGGCATTCCATAGTCCACTCGAAGTTGTTTTTCTTCTTGAGTAGGGAGAAAAAGTGATGACTCCGATCTGATGACCTCGAGATGAATCGGCCTAATTAAGGCTGTTATCTGCCCAGTCAGCCGTTTTACGGCTTTCACATTGTTCATCATGGTGATCTCCTTGATGGCTTTGATCTTGTTGGGGTTGATCTCGATACCCCTATTCAATACCATGAAGCCCAATAATTTGCCCGATCTGACTTCGAAAGCGCATTACTCGAGGTTGAGCTTTATGTTGTACCTTCTTAGGATGTCGAACTTCTCCTGCAAATGAGTCAGATGGTCCTCTGCGCGGATGGAATGAACTAGCATGCCATCAATGTAAACTTCCATAGACTTGCCTATTTTATGTTCGAACATCTTATTAACTAGGCGTTGATATGTGGCTCTCACATTTTTTAGCCCGAAGAGCATTACATTATAACAATATGTACCATACTTTGTCATGAACAAAGTCTTTTTCCGGTCTTCCGGGTTATTTGAATTTGATTGTAACCGGAGTAGGAGTCGAGAAAACTAAGGATCTCGTGGTCGGTCGTAGCATCGATCAAACGATCGATGTTGGGCAATGGGAATGAATCTTTATGGCATGCTTTATTCAAATATTTATAATCTACAGACATTCTCAGTTTATTTTAATTTTTAGGGACTACTACTACATTAACTAGCCATTCAGGGTATTTTACCTCCCTAATGGATCCTAGTTTGAGAAGTTTTGTTACCTCGTCTTTGATGAAGGCATGCTTTACCTCGGACTAAGGCCTCCTTTTTTTGCTTCACTGGTTTGAACCTAGGGTCGACACTTAGTCGATGGGTGGTTATCTCTGGGGGGATCCCTGTCATATCTAATTGGGACCAAGCAAAGAAATCAATGTTATCAATAAAAAATTGAATGAGTTTTTTCCTGAGTTATGGGGTTAATCCCGTTCCAAGGTATACCTTTCATTCTGGAAGATGCTCGATCAATACGGCCTGCTCGAGCTCTTCGACTATGGACTTTGTTGCATCTGACTCCTCGGGGAAACGAAGGCTCGAGGGGTGAGGAAGTCTTCTTCATCGTCCTCGACCACCTGCTGACCGATCAACTGACCCTCGGGTTCTACCGAGGGTATAGACTATAGTTGCTAGTTGGCTATCTGCATGTATTTTGACCTTTCCGAGGTGGAAGGAATCGATACTGGTGCCAAATCATGCACCGCAAACATCTCCTTAGTTCCATGTTGCTCTCATGCTATGTATCATTGTTGGTCGAAATCCCAATGCACACGCAAGTGTACGTGGTCGACAAGTAACATAGGATTTAA
>MDKI01079920.1:0-11877 GCA_005239505.1 Nicotiana paniculata
TTGTCTCTTTAATATTTTGATTTACTACTTTAGATTAATTCTAGTAAATGTTTGTTTGAGTCAGCTTAGTTGATAGTTAAATCACAAGTCCCTGTGGGTACGATATCTGGACTTCAATTCCTATATTACTTGTCGACCACGTACACTTGCGTGTGCATTGGGAAATCCACCAACAGCCAACACGGTCGGACACGTACTGGAAAGCGATAAATCACTTTTCATGAAGACGAGCTTCCACTAGAAGGTTTAAGTCACAACATGGCACCACATATCACAGTGCAATTTGGGGATAAATTCATCACCAGGGTCCTGATAGATGGGGGTTCGAGTCTCAATATATGTCCACTGACCACTCTGAAGAGGTTGGGTAAAGGCTTACACAAGATACCAGCAGGGAGCATGAACGTGAAGGCATTCGATAGATCTCAAAGGGCCACAATCGGAGAAATCAATCCCAGCCTACAGATGGGACCGACCTGGTTCGATGTTGAGTTTCAAGTGCTGGATATATCTGCTACTTACAATCTATTGTTGGGACGACCCTGGATACATGTCGTCGAGGCAGCGACTTCTACTCTACATCAGGATGTGAAATTTGAATGGAACCATCAGGAGGTGATCATCCACGGAGACGGTAGTAATCCCATCTATACCAATCAGACTGTACCAACCATCGAGAATAAGAGGAAGTTGGGTGGAGAAACATGTCATCGCATTGAGCGTGTTAACGCGATTGAAAAGGACAAATGGTGGAGTAACAAAATAGAAAGCATACTGCTATGGTCAGGGTATGAACCTAGCAAGGGTCTCGGCAAGAATCTCCAAGGGATCACCAAACCGCTACAGCCAAAGAGTCATGACACGACTTTCGGGCTTGGGTACGAATATACTTGGCAAGAGTACCAAGGCTGGCCACCACCCTGGTGCGGTCCTTATTATCCGCTAGAACAACCGGTACCATAGTTGCACCAGACATTTCATCAAGCTGACATGATGTGGGGATCTGAGGAAGATGAAGTCTTAGCCGGTATGAGGAATTTATTTCTGGATGAAGAAGACATGGATTGTAGTGCAATAGTTGAGGAGGAGGAGGAGGAGGAAGACCTTACTATTTAGATCGTGGAAAAAGGAGTTGTTCTCAAGAACTAGACTGTTGCACCGTCCCGGGCCCATCGAGTTCCTGGGTAGCTTTGAAATTAGCATCAATCATTTTTCTTAAAGCAATTTTTAGCATCTAAGACACTTTCAGTATTTTTTTTTGAACGTACTTTTCTTTGAAATAATTGCTCGAGCCAATCAAGCCTTATTTGTTGACGTTTTCAAGGTTTTATTAATGCATTGCTATTTTTTATATTTGATATTATTCTTTACATTTTCTCTCCACAACATTATTATTACCTATCCCGATGAACCCACGACTGTGACATGTAATGAGACAACGCAACACAAGGATAGTGATTCAAAGGATCTGGAAAATGATATAATACCTGAGGAAATTGTCATAGAAATGGAGAACTTTGAAAACAAGCCTAAGTCTAATTTGGACGAGACTGAGACAGTTAACTTAGGGAAATCTGAAACCGTCAAAGAAATGCGTATAAGCATTCACCTATCACCATCAGAGAAGGAAGAATATGTCTGATTCCTAAAAGAGTATGAAGATCCTACGATGATATGACTGGTTTGAGCACATCCATAGTGGCTCACAAGCTACCTACCAATCCAATATGTCCATCGGTAAAACAAAAACTCAGAACGTTCAAGCCGGATATGAGTTTGAAGATAAAAGAGGAGGTCACCAAGCAAATAAAAGCCAAGGTTCTCAGAGTGGTTGAATATCCGACATGGTTGGCCAACATTGTGTCGGTTCCGAAGAAAGATGAGAAAGTCAGAGTGTGTGTTGATTACTGATATTTGAACAGATCAAGTCCCAAAGATGATTTTCCATTGCCTAATATACACATATTGATCGACAAATGTGCCAAGCATGAGCTTCAGTCCTTTGTGGATTGTTTCGCGGGGTATCATCATATTTGGATAGATGAGGAGGACGCCGAAAAGACAGTTTATCACACCATGGGGGATGTACTATTATAATATGATGTTGTTTGGTTTGAAGAATGCTGGATCCACTTACATGAAAGCCATTACAACCATTTTCCACGACATGATACACAAGAAAATAGAGGTGTACGTGGATGACGTCATCATCAAATCCAAAAAGAGCATAGATCATATAGCAGACTTGAGGAAATTTTTTGATCGGCTTCGAAGGTACAATTTGAAACTAAATCCCGCAAAGTGTGCCTTTGGAGTCCCTGCCGGAAAATTGTTGGGATTCATCGTCAATCGCCGAGGGATTGAATTAGACCCGTCAAGGTCAAATCTATCCAGGACTTTCCACCTCCAAAAAGTAAGAAAGATGTGATGAGATTTTTAGGGCTTCTCAATTACATCAGTCGTTTCATAGCACAATCAACCGCGATCTGTGAGTCAATCTTCAAAATGCTAAAGAAAGATGTTGCGACAAGCTGGACTGAAGAATGTATGTACTAGATGGGGCTTTTGGTTGTGTTCTGGGACAACATAACGAGACTGGGATAAAGGAGCAGGCAATATATTATCTGAGTAAGAAATTTACACCTTACGAAGCCCGGTACTCTTTGTTGCAATGCACCTGCTGGGCTTTGACATGGATAGCTCAAAAGTTGAGGCATTATTTCTGTGCATACACCACATATCTCATATCAAGGATGGATCCATTGAAATACATCTTTCAGAAACCCATGCCTACGGGAAAGTTAGGGAAATGGAAGATATTGCTGAGTGAGTTCGACATCATCTATGTAACTTAGAAGGCGGTCAAAGGGCAAGCATTGGCAGATCATCTGGCAGAAAATCCTGTAGACGGAGAATACGAACCATTGAAAATGTATTTCCCGATGAAGAGGTATCATTTGTAGGAGAAGACATCACCGAAGCATATGATGGTTGGAAAATATTCTTCAACGGAGCCACAAACTTCAAAGGAGTGGGTATAGGATTTGTCTTAGTATCAGAAACTGGCCAACACTATCCGGTATCTGCAAAACTCAGGTTTCCTTAAACCAACAGTATGGTAGAATATGAGGCTTGCATCTTGGGGCTCAGGTTGGCCATTGACATGAATGTTCAGGAGTTGCTAGTAATTGGAGATTCCATTATTTTGGTGCATCAACTTTTAGGAGAATGGGCTACCAAGAACACCAAGATATTACCATATTTGTACTGTGTATAGGAACTGATCAAGAGGTTCACGAAGATAGAATTCAAATATGTTTCGAGGGTTCAGAATGAGTTCGCAGATGCGTTGGCTACTCTATCTTCCATGATACAACACCCAGACAGGAATTTCATCGATCCTATCCCAATAGGAATTCATAAGCAACCATTTTATTGTGCTCGTGTTCAAGAAGAAAGTGACGAAAATCTATGGTTCCATGACATCAAAGAGTACTTGGCAAAGGGAGAGTATCCTTAACACGCAACTCATATTCAGAAGCGCACACTCTGAAGGTTAGCCAACCATTTCTTTCAAAGCGGAGGAATTCTATACAGAAGGACTCCAGACATGGGATTTTTAAGGTGTCTCGATGCCAAGGAAGCATCCAGTCTGCTCAAGGAAATACATGCAGGCACCTGCGAACCGCACATGAATGGTTTCGTCCTACCCAAGAAAATACTAAGGGCAGGCTATTTCTAGATGACTATGGAAACAGACTGCATCAAGTATGTACGGAAGTGTTACCAGTGCCAAATACATGTTGATATGATACGAGTTCCACCCAATGAACTCAATGCAACAAGTTCCCCCTAACCTTTCTCCGCATGGGGCATGGATGTCATATGTCCTATCGAACCCGCTGCTTCAAAAGGGCATGGGTTCATTCTAGTGGCCATAGGCTATTTCACAAAGTGGGTCAAGGTCGTATCTTACAAAGATGTAACTAAGAAGGTCGTCATGGATTTTGTTCAGAACCGCATTGTTTATTGGTTCGGAATTTCGGAGTCAATCATCACCGACAACTCCGCCAATCTCCACAGTGATCTAATGAAGGCTATGTGTGAAACTTTCAAGATCAAGCATAAGATTCCACAGCATATATGCCACATATGAATGGATCCGTAGAAGCCGCCAACAAGAACATAAAGAATATATTAAGGAAAATGGTAGATAACTACAAGAAATGGCACGAGAAGCTATCGTTTTCTCTGCTTGGGTATCGTACCACGGTTCGCACATCGGCTGTGGCAACTCCCTATTTATTGGTCTATGGTACAGAAGCGGTTATTCCTGCTGAAGTGGAAATCCCTTTATTAAGAATCATACAAGAAGTTGAGCTCAGTAACGCATAATAGGTACAAAGTCTCTATGAAAAACTGGATCTCATTGATGGAAAGAGAATGAATGCGGTATTTCACGGACAACTCTACCAGAACAGAATGTCCAGAGCTTTCAACAAAAAGGTCAGACCGAGGCAATTTGCACCGGGGCAGTTGGTGCTAAAGCGAATCTTTCCACATCAGGATGAAGCCAAGGGAAATTTCTCACCCAACTCGCAAGGTCCTTACATGGTTCATCGAGTACTAACAGGAGGGGCGTTCATACTTGCAAAAATGGAGTGAGAGATTTGGCCAAAACCTATCAACTCAAATGCAGTCAAGAGACATTATGTTTAGGATTGTTTACATTTCTTCACTTGATGTAACTGAACTATGCTTGAACTGATTCCCGTTTAAAAGGGGATACGTAGGAAGCCATGTGGGTTCGGTCACATCTGAATAAAATCTTCATTTCCCCATGATCGTAAATTGGGGCAAGATCGCAAGTTCAGCCGACTTTGTCATATGTGGAAAAACCAAAAAATATTGCATTTAATTAAACTGGGGAAGAATTTTGAGGGTGAGGCAAGGAGGTCGCAATGTCTCTAGAGTGTGTCACAGTCATCGGGTCATCTAAATTATTTGATATCACATACTACTACATTTCAAACAACTATATTTTGCAAATGCATGCACATTTTTCGAAAACTTTGACAGCCAGATGTTACCCAGAGTAACTCAAATAAGGCCTCAAGACAGGAGCAAAGGCAAAGCAAGAAGACAAAAGCATGAACCGACCTTTCCCCCCACAAAACTCACGATTTTTCTTTGGATACATGCACGATAAGACAATGATATCTGCTGATACATCAAGTCACTGCCTCCAAGACAACAAATTATCTAGCGCGAACATCTCCAGCTAAGAAATACTCTACTTTATCACTATCACTCATCGTTTTCTTGCATAAGGCTAAGCATTGTCTTTCCCTGCATGAGACTAAGCACTGCCTCCTCTTCTTGCATGAGACTAAGCATTTCCCCCCTAATTGCATAAGGCTAAGCATTGCCTATCCTTGCATCGAGACTAAGTGTTGTCTCTTCTTCTTGCACGAGGCTTAGCATTGCCTTTCCATGCATCGAGACTAAGCGTTGTCTCCTCTTCTTGGATGAGGCTATTGCCTCCGTAATTGAATAAGGCTAAGAATTGCCTTTCTTTGCATGAGACTAAGCACTGTCTCCTCTTCTTGCATAAGGATAAGCATTGTCTTTCCCTTCATCGAGACTAAGCGTTATCTCCTCTTCTTTGCCTCCGTAATTTCATAAGGCTAAGAATTGACTTTCTTTGCTTGAGACTAAGAACTGTCTCCTCTTCTTGCATAAGTCTAAGCATTGTGTTTATTTGCATGAGACTAACCATTGTCTCCTCTTCTTTCCTGAGGCTAAGCATTGCCTCCCAAATTGCATAAGGCTAAGCATTGCCTTTCTTTGCATCGAGACTAAGCATTGTCTCCTCTTCTTGCATGAGGCTAAGCATTGCCTCCGTAATTTCATAAGGCTAAGCATTGCCTTCCTTTGCATGAGACTAAGCATTGTCTCCTCTTCTTGCCTGAGTCTAAGCATTGCCTCCCAAATTGCATAAGGCTAAGCGTTGCCTTTCTTTGCATCGAGACTAAGCATTGTCTCCTCTTCTTGCTTGAGGCTAAGCATTGCCTCCATAATTGCATAAGGCTAAGCACTGCCTTTCTTTGCATGAGACTAAGCATTGTCTCCTCTTCTTTCCTGAGACTAAGCATTGCCTCCATAATCGCATAAGGCTAAAAGGCTAAGCATTGATTTTCCTTGCATAAGACTAAATATTCTCTCCACCACGCTATCTAAAACATCGCATCATCATCCGTTCACCTAGGGCTAAGCACTGCCCTCATCTTATACAAGACTAAGCCTTGTCTTGTCTCATCTTCGCATATGCCCAAGCATCATATCTTTGCATTTCATGGGCTAAAACATCGCCATTTTTTCCAAAGGCGTCATAGTCCGAAGGCATCATCCTCATATCCGGGGGACACCATTACATGGCTTGAGGATCTCTCAAAGTTGCACATCACTATTCAAAGGCACCATAGTCCGAAGGCATCATCCTCATAGCCGGGAGACATAATTTCATGGCCTGCAAATACCTTGTCATACGCTTTATGGCCCGGGACATCATGGTCTGCAGACGTCATCCTCGCCGTCCAAAGACAACCTTCATGGTCCAAAGGAAATTTGCATCATGTTTAAATTCTCGCAATAACCCATATATATTTGCATGCATCGTATTTTAAGTTTTGCAGGTAATCCGGGAAGTAACCATTCTTCAAAAGGGAGAAATCCTTGCTACGGTTTCCATTCACAACGTCCACATCCTAAAATTGTTTCAAACATAACCGACAACCATCAATTACCCGCCTTTTACTCTATGACCGTTCATATATCTTCTCTGTGATTCATCCGCAATGTTTCAAATTCAAATTCATGACTTCGCATAAATTCATCTGATACTATCCTACCCAAAAGAACCCTCTCCGAAACATGCGAGCATTCCTATAGCAACTTTGTCGGCTTCGTTCACCATTGGATCCAGAACTACACATGGCATGATTCCCGTAACACCAGGGATATGTAGCCAACTCACGAATCAGGTTTCGGCCTTCATTTTTCAAATCACATCATTCCTCACTCAATTCGGCCAAAATGGGTCATCATTTGCTTTACCCGACAACTCTTTCAACATTCCCGGGTAAAGAGGGGCAGTTGTTGATACCCAATTTTGCCTTCATATTTTTCAAATAGTATATATACTTTCAATATAGCATTTTTGCATCATTATTTAGTTTACAAGCATTTTCTATAATTTTCCATAATTTTTGCGCTTCAAAACTGATTTTTCTTACATTTAAATTACTTGAATATTTATTAATTACTCCTCTAAATTATTTTGTGATGACTTAATTACTTAAAATTATTATTTTCACCCATAATACATTTTTCAAATATTTTTATTTCATTTTCTATAATTACATTAGTATTTTTAAGCTATTTGCACAATCTTGAAATAATAGCCTATATTTTAAAATTTTATTGCATTCGTCATTTTATTCAGGGTCAAAGTAGTATCTTACATTTTTATAATCTTCTACTATTATTTTAAAATATTAATTTGCGTAAATGGCATTTTTATATTTTATTTAACTATTTTTTATTAAATTATTTTCCCTTAAATACCTATTTTAAAATCTGGCCCAAAATTAGGATTAATTTTGGACCATTAAGGTCCAAATAAACCCCTGGCCCAACAACCTCATCAGCCCAAACGACCCAATCCCCCAACCCAGTCCAAAAATCGGCCCAACCTGTTTTAATCTCAGCTGTTGATCAAAGTTCATCAAAATTGATCAACGGCTCACAACATTTCCCTCCACTCTCCTTATATCCCCTCAACCAAACCCTAATCCCCATTCTCTCTTCTGTAGCCGTCAAACA
Organism: Nicotiana paniculata; assembly: GCA_005239505.1. Lineage (NCBI taxonomy): Eukaryota > Viridiplantae > Streptophyta > Magnoliopsida > Solanales > Solanaceae > Nicotiana > Nicotiana paniculata. The sequence continues at coordinate 7,885 of MDKI01079920.1, forward strand.
CTCCTGCCTCCCCCAAAAAACCTTAGCCGCTCTCTCGATCTTCTCTGAATCCGTCTCAATCATGGATTCCTTCCACGATTTTCTTACCTTTTATGTCTTATTTCAGTATTACCTGTAAGACCATGGTATCACTTAGTACTTGCCTAAACATGGCAAGTACTATCTCTCAAAATCTGGTCGTTCAACTTCAATCGCTTAAATCTGGGCGATATCTCGTCCATGTGCATCATGGCCAGGCTATATGGGTCCGATTAGCCAAGATCTCCGGCCAATTTTCGATTTCTGTCAATTAGGGTTTACCTAATTTTTTCCTAATCCGGTTTTTTATTGATTCTGCATGTTATTATTTCCTTATCTGTGTTGATTTTACAGTGTTTCCTTGATTCGTTTGATTAATTTCTACTGCTATATAAACCCTTCCCATTCCCCTTTAATTCAGAGATTTTGACCACTGGATTTACTAAAACTCAAAGCTATTACTCTATTATTCTCTCATTCTCTACTTTGGCTCTTGGACGGCTGAAAACCAAGGCCACCGGAATTCGACTTTTTAACTTTTCTTGGTGCGAGCATTTCCTGGGGTTCGTTTGAAGCCCTTGGGAACTCTGACGAACTAAGATCTAGGGTTCTATTACTCTTTGTTGGTGTTCATAATATTGTGGAACTTATTCTTCCTTGTTTGTCTATTTGTCAACTGATACTGCTATGTTACTTAGCTTTTGCAGTTTCATTTTTCTACGTTCATGATTTGAATATTCATACCTCTGAAATTTCGTGACCTAATATGTTTCTAGACCATCTCTGAGTGAAACCTTGTTAACATTGAACTTGTTTCATGATCTGATCCCTCTTTAGCATTGATTTTACCTAAATTCCAGTGTTGAAATATGTATTTGTTTATGCCTAACTTGAATAACTTGGACTCTCTTAAGTTCGATTAACTAATGTATTATGAGTTACTTCTGTGTGCAACCTTATTAGTCTTTGCACTTGTGTTGAAACCCCTTTAGTATTACCCAAAAGCAGCCAGTTCTGAGATATGTTATCTGATACCTGAGTTATCTCAGACACCCAATTCTTTCCTCATTCTGTCGTTTGAACGTGCAAGCTGTATTGTTTAAAGTAATTTTTGGGTAACTTAATGTTCGGTCATGTGGTCAAGTTGGACTTTCTTTTTTTGTCTTGGGTTTTCTCCATAATTTCTAGGTTGTGCTAATGAATATAGTTCCCCTGTTAATTGGGGTGTGCTAATTTGGTGAAGAAGGAGTTTTGCTGAAGGCCCAAGCAATGCTAGGTATTTCTTTTGGGCATGTTATAGATCCACTGTTATTGTATAATTCCTTGTAATTACATTCATTATTGGGCATGTAATAACTTTGTAATAAACAATTGCGGGTATTAGTAAAATAGGGAAAAAGGTATGTTTAATGGTTGCGTGAAAGGGTAGCCAGCATGCTTGTAGGATTCATATGGTTTATTTATCCAACCTGCTATATATATTCCATTCAATTTTGGTTTCAGTGTTAGAAATCATGTCATTAGGATAATCACACACACACACACTACTCGTCTACCATTAAATACGAGTTCAAATGCTTCATCTATTTCTATGTCTACTGCTACGTGTTTCTAGACAGCATGCCTATAGGAAATGAACACTCCTTCAATTTGCATAATTGCTCCCAAATGCATTAGAAATCATGCTTGTAGGATTTTAATTAGTTACGTTGATCGATGTTTCTATCATGATGCTCACCTAGAAAACATGTCTATAGGGACTAAATATAGGGAATCAATTCCAATCGCCAATCTTTAGAATCCTGCCTATAGGATATCACTAATGTTAAACTCTTCAAACGTTGTTTATCGTTTAACCATGTCACTGTTAGAAAACACGAGCAATTCTAAGTATTTTCCAATCTATTCATTGTCCTTTACTGCGAAAATCACTTAGAAATCATGTCAATAGGTTTAATGACTTATTTCTTTAATAATCAGCATGCAATAACCGTTTAATTATTTAAGAATCATGTTTATAAGTGGCGCCTTAAACTGCCTGCCTGTTTGAGTCCATGGTCATCTAGAAGTCATGTTTATAGGGCTCAATGATCTCTAATATTGTGTTAATCCTGAGACTGTCTAAACGCTTGATAAGAACCTGTTTTGCGTGCATTTGCTGCCTAAGTGTGGAGGCTAATCTGAGCCCTTAACTTCCCTTATATGAGGTCCTACTTGTTTTTTATGTCGCGTAGTTTTTAAACATTTTGAGCAACCTAAGTAAAGTCTAGAACCACCTAGATAGAGGTCCAATGCCTCATGTACCATAGGTATGGGACGGGTAGTGCACGCATAGGGCACGACTTAGAATTGAATTAGAGTGCTTTAGGTAAACAACTCAAACATAGTAATCGAGTAGCAGGAGATGATAGTCTGTGCCCGCTGAATAATATGAGTAACTCCTTATCTCAAGGGAGTTACGAAATATTATTTATGTTGCTCGGGGTGATACTTTAGGCTAAAAAACATAGGACCATCCCCCCCCCATTTCTCTTCTTTATTCGTCTAATCATCTAATATAGATTTAATAGTTATATTCCTGTAATACTTACTTCTCATTGTGTCAATAAGTTCTTTTGATCCTTACCCTCTGTGTTTACCTTACCTATTTGTAATCCACAAAGTTTTAAGTTCAGCCGGGACCCACAGTTGTAGACCTCGAAGAGTGCCTAAAACCTTCTCTTTGAGGTAATTTGAGCCCTTACCCGATCTTTGGTGGCGCGTTGACTAGTCAAACAGAGTTATCTGCATAATAGGTGCCCTAACGCACCTTAATAATTGTTAAATGGAGACTCTTCTTTCCTTAACACCCCATCTCCTATCCAAAAGAGTTGTAACATGTCAAAGCCCGATTTCATAAGAAAAAGGGGCGCGACAACCGTACAACACAATCCTTCCTTATTCCACCATAGCAATATTAACAATAATATGTAAATATATGTTGCGGCGCGCAACCAGATCCCACCATATAATAGAATTAGTATCACAATTCACCCTTATTTCACTCTATCAATCAACCCTTATTTCACCTGTTGCGGCGCGCATCCCACCATATCATTACAAATTCACCCTTATTCCACCATATCAATCCACCCTTATTTCACTTGTTGTGGCGTGCAACCCTATCCCACCATATCAGTATCAAATATTTAATGAATACAATCAAATCAATAACCCAAATCACACGAACCTCTATGATTGATGAATATGAAGCGGAATCAGAAAGGAATCCTTGTACCAACTTTGGTATTCACATATGTAATATTGCACGGCAAGACAAGTCCAGTAAATGACAACTAAAAGATGTAAGTAATTAAATTAAGGCAAATAGCAGCGATTCATGAAATCATGGAAAGATCTAACATTTTTAACACGAGGAACAATGAAAAACAAGTAGCAAATAAAGCATTGAAGGCATTTAAAGCACACAACAGTTAAGGCATAGAAGGAAGTAACTAAGGAAAAGAAGAAAATCAGGGAAACAAGCAATTAGGTAGTGTATAAGCACTCGTCACCTCGTATATACGCCGCAACACATGAAGTTCAAATAGCACATAGTTCGAGGCTTCCTAATTCCCTCAAATCAAGGTTAAACTCAACACTTACCTCACTCCGCAGCTAGGCTCGACAACGTTCACTCTTCCATCTTCAGCTGGTCTATTCTGCACTCCCCTAGCAGCATTCGTCCGTCTGAACATTAGAACAGTAACGAGAAAAATTCCCCACTCCTCCACATTCATAACAGTTACCAGATCCCCTCTGCTGAGCCTTTTTTTATCTCCTCTGCAGCAAGCTCTGCTGGCCTCGCACTCCAAACTGATGGCGTCTCGACGTTCTCCTGGCGCTCTCCCCCTTTAAGAAGTATGTAAAAAGGCTCACGTTTTTTGGCTTCCTATAAACCCCTCCTAGGTTGTGGCAACTTTCTACTCCTCCTGA
>ML310895.1:0-33887 GCA_005239505.1 Nicotiana paniculata
TCAATAGTTGTCCCTCTTTACCCGGGAATGATGAAAGAGTTGTCGGGTAAAGAAATGATGACCTCTTTTGAACGAATGGGGTAATTTGAAAAGTATAGGCCAAACTCCGATTTCGTAGTTGCCTACATATCCCTGGTTTTATAGGAATCAGGCCGTGTGTAGTTCTGCATCCAACAGTGGAGTAAACTGATGGAGTTATTATAGGAACAGACAAACTTTTCTAGATAGGACGAGATAGAAATTGTGGTTGGGTGTACCATGGAATTGTTATGGATATATGAACGATTATCATATGGGAAACGGATGGTGGTTGGTTACGTTTGAGATAATTACAGGATGTGAATGTTAACTGAAACCGGAGCAAAGATTTCTCCCGTTAGGAGAATGGTTACTTCCTGGATCACCTGCAAAACTTAAAACACGATGCACACAAATAAATATGGATTATTGAGAGAATTTAAACATGATGTAAATTCCCTTTGGACCATGGAGATCAGTTTTGGATGGTGAGGATGATGTCCTTAGACCATGACATCCCGGGCCATGAATCGTGAGATAGGGGATTTGCAGGCCATGAAATGATGTTCTCGGGCCATGAAGATGGTGCCTCTTAACCATGAATCCTTTGAATAATTATGTTCAATATTGAGAGATCCTCAGGCCATGTCATGATGTATTCCGGCTATGAGGATGATGCCTTCGAACTATGACGCCTTCGAACAATGGCGATATTTCTGCCCATGAGATGCAAAGACATGATGTTTGATTATGCGAGTTGAAACATGACAGAGCTTAGTCTTTGTGTAAGATAGGGGTCAGAGCTTTGCAAGGTTTCAAATAGCATAGCATTTGTGTTTATGCAAGAGAGACAACGTTTAGTCTCATGCAATGAAAGGCAGTGTTTCGCCTTATGCAATTAGGGAGGAAATGGTTAGCCTCATGCAAAAAAAGGAGACAATGCTTAGTATCGATGCAAGGAAAGGCAGTGGTTAACCTTGTGCAATTAAGGAGGCAGGGCTTAGCCTCGTGCAATTGAGAAGGCAGGGCTTAGCCTCGTGCAAGATGGAGACAATGCTTAGTCTCATGCAATTGATGAGGCAGGGCTTAGCCTCGTGCAAAATGGAAACAATGCTTAGTCTCATGCGAGGGAAGGCAGTGTTTAGACTTATGCAATTGAGGAGGCAGGGCTTAGCCTCATGCAAAGTGGAGAAAATGCTTAGTCTCATGCAAGGGAAGGAAGTGCTTAGCCTTATGCAATTAAGGAGGCAGGTCTTAGCCTCGTGCAAAATGGAGACAATGCGTAGTCTCATGTGAGAGAAGGCAGTGTTTAGCCTTATGCAATTGAGGAGGCCAGGATTAGCCTCATGCAAGATGGAGAAAATGCTCAGTATCGTGCGAGGAAAGGCAATTTTTAGCCTTATGCAATTGAGGAGGTAGAGCTTAGCCTCATGCGAGATGGAGACAATGCTCAGTCTCGTGTAATGAACAGATACTAAGTAGTAGCAGAGTATTTCTTACTTGGAAATATGTTTGCGCTTGGAAGCTTTGTCGTTATGAAGATAGTGATTCCGAGGTGTTCCTGACTTTGAGAATATTTCTTGTTCCTGCATCCAACGGGAAATCGTGATTTTTATGGGGAAGGTTGGTTCGTGCCTTCGACCGCTTGCTTTGCCTTGCTCCTTATCAAAATCTCGCTTGAGTTACCACGAGTAGCATTTGGCTCTCATAAGATAAAGTTTTCAAAAAATATTCATTTATATGATGAATGTAGTTATTTAAAATACATTAGTATGCAATATCAAATAAATTAGATCAACCAATGACTGTGATACTTTTGAGGGTCCTCCTCAAAATTCTGCCCCAGTTTCTGGATGTGGGGAAAATAAAGATTTTATTGAATTATGACTGAACCCACAGGGCTGCCTACGTATCCCCTCTTAAACGGGAATCAGATCAAACATAGTTCAATCATATCAAATGAAGGAATGCAAACATTCTAAGCATAATATCTTTTAACTGCGTCTGAATTGATAAGCTTTGGCTAAATCTCTCCCTTCATTTCTGCGAGTGTGAGCGCTCCTCCTGTTAGTACTTTATGAACCATGTAAGGCCCTTTCCAGTTGGGTTAAATTTCCCTTTGGCTTCATCCTGATGTGGAAAGATTCGAATCAGCACTAGCTGCCCCGGTGCGAACTGTCTAGGTTTGACCCTTTTGTTCAAAGCTTTGGACATTCTGTTCTGATAAAGTTGACCATGACACACTGCATTCATCCTTTTCCCATCGATGAGATCTAATTGTTCCTAGCGGATTCTTATCCACTCTGCATCACTGATTTCATCTTCTTGTATAATTCTCACGGAAGGAATTTCTACCTCAGCGGGAATGACAACTTCGGTACCGTAGACCATCAAATAAGGAGTTTCCCTGATTGATGTGTGTATTGTGGTACGATGCCCCAGTAAGGCAAATGGTAATTTATCGTGCCATTTCTTGTGGTTGTCTACCATCTTCCTGAGTATTTTCTTGATATTCTTTTTGGCGGCCTCCACGGCTCCATTCATTTGATGTCGGTATGCTATGGAATTCTTATGCTTTGATTTTGAAGGTCTCGCACATAGCTTTCATTAGGTCACTGTTGATATTGGTGGTGTTGTCGGTGATGATGGACTATGGAACCCCGAATCAGCAAACGATACGATCCTTGACAAAATCTGTGATGACTTTATTGGTTACAGATTTGTAAGGTGCAACTTCAACCCATTGTGAAGTAGTCTATGGCCACTAGAATGAACCTGTGCCCGTTTGAAGCGGCGGGCTTGATTGGTCAAATTATATCCATTCCCCAAGAGGTAAAATTCAAAGGTGCACTTGTTGCATTGAGTTCATTTGGCGGCACCCGTACCATATCTGCATGTATTTCCATTGATGACATTTCTGGACATACTTGATGTAGTCTGTTTCCGTAGTCATCCAAAAATATCCCGCTCTTAGTATCTTCTTAGCTAAAATGAAATCATTCATATGTGGTCTGCAACTTCCAGCATGTATCTCTTCGAGCAGTTTGGAAGCTTCTTTGGCATCAACACTGTAATAACCCTAGGTCTGGAGTCCTTCCGTACAAAATTCTTTCACTTTAGAATAAATGTGTAACGACCCGACCGGTCGTTTTGAGCTCTAGCGCATCATTCAGCGATTTGAAGTCGTGAACAGATTTTTTTTAGGTATTATGACCCGTGGCTGTGGTCGAAATTGAATTTTAGGAAGTTTAGAATTGATTTGGAAAGAAAATTCTCATTTCAGAAGCCTTAAGTTGGAAGAATCAACTAAGATTGGAATTTTGAATGAATGACCTCCGAATCAAGATTTGAAGGTTCCTGTAGGCTTGTATGATGATTTCAGACTTGGGCATATGTCTGGTTCGGATTTTTGATAACCCGGGAGCGTTTCGGTGAATATTGTAGAATTTAGCATTTTAGAAGAATTGCATAATTTGGTCTTGAAGTGTATTTCATTGTTGTGGATGTCCGTTTGGGATTTCGAGTCTGGGAATATCTTCGTATGGTGATTATGGAGTTTGGAGCGCGATCGGAAGTGAATTTTGATGTCCGTAGGTCATTTTGAAGTCATTTGGCTAAAGATAGAAATTTGAAGGTTTTTGAGAAATCCGACTGGAAGTGGAAGTTTTGATATAGAGGTCGGAATGCGATTCCTGAAGTTGGAGCAGGTCCGTAAAGTTGAATATGACTTTTGCGCAAAATTTGAGGTCAATCGGACGTGATTTGATAGGTTTCAGCACCGGATGTAGAAGCTGGAAAATTCTAAGTTCATAAAGTTGGGAATTGGGTGCGATTCATGGTTTCAATGTTGTTTGATGTGATTTTAGATCTCGAGCAAGTCCGCATTATGTTTTGGAACAGGTTGGTATAATTTGAAGAGGTCCCAGGGGCCTCAGGTGGATTGCGGGTGGTTAACGGATCAATGTTTGAAGTTGAAGAAGGCTGAAGGTTGTTGTCATCTGGTGTAACCGCACCTGAGAGGCTTTGACCGCAGGTCTGGAGCCGCGGGTGTGGCTAAGGGAGCCGCAGGTGCGAGTTTTGGCTGGAGCTGAGGAGGCCGCAGGTGCGGAAGATGGGTCGCACCTGTTGTGCATGTCTGCATGTGATCGCTTCGCAATTTACATTCCGTGAGCGGAGTATTATTTCCCATATTCTCATGGGAGCGGGCCGTACGCCACGGCGGATTTCAAATGCACTTTTGGTACGGGCCGTTTGATCCTCGGCAGTGCATATACATGATTATCATATTGAGAGGTGCACTTATGGGACGGGCCGTTTGATCCTCGGCAGTGCACAAAGAGGATTATATTGAGAGATGCACTTTTGGTATGGGTTGTTCGATCCTCGGCAGTGCACAGGGTGATTATTATGACGGCTCAGGCTGGTTGTCCTTATCCCGTATGCGCATGCTAAATTATTAAATGTTTTCTTCATGATTTTTCAAGTAAAAATATATTTGGGGGAAAATGAAGAGGAAATTATTTATTTAAAATATTTTGGAAAATGATGAGAAAGTGGTGACTGTTCGTTTATTTCCAGCACTTACTTGGATTTCAGTGCCTTCTATATATGCTGCCTTACTACCTTTGCATGCCAATTGTGTTCATCTTACACTGTTAATTAATTTGATGGCCCTTAGTAAGTGTCCAATTAGACCTCCCGTCACTAACTCTCTGAGGTTAGGCGGACGACTTACTGAGTACACGTTATTTTTTTACTCATGCTACACTTGTTGTGTATTTTTATTGCACATGTACTTTCATAGCAATGTGGAGGATTCAGAGACTTAGGCGAGCTGCATCATCCGGAGGCGATCCGCAGCTGACGGAGTCTACCTGATACTGTATTTACTTTTAGTTTATATTCCCTTGTCCAATTTGTATTCCGGACAGGCTTTGTGATGTTTGTATAAATTTTTAGAAATTGCCCATGTACTTGTGACACCAGGTTCTGGGGTATATTGGGATGTGTTGGGTTATATTTGTTAAAGTGTAGTATTCAAACCCTTGTCTTTAACTAACGGATTTCTATTTGGTTAATATGTAATAAAGTTAAATGAAATGTTTTCTTAAATGTTAAAATCGGAAAGTTATTTCAATTAATTAATGATTTGGCTTGCCTGACATTGATGTCTGGCGCCATCACGACCTTATGGATTTGTGGTCGTGACAACATGGTATCAGAGCGCGAGGTTCTCGTAGGTCTCACTAGCTATGAGCAAGTCCAGTAGAGTCTTTCGGATCAGCACAAAGACGTCTGTACTTATCTTCGAGAGGCTACAGGGATTTTAGGAGTACTTCCCTTCTTGATTTCCTCATCGTGCGAGTTGATTCCTTTTAGGCTTATGCCTAAGTTCATTCTTACTAATTCTTACGCGTCGCGAAGCGCTTGCTATGGATCAAGAATTTGAGGAATGGAAATGGTGCTACGGATGTAATTCAAGATGCTTCCATGTGTAATTGGTCGTGGCTGTTGTTATGGCCCTGCAAAAGGGTAATATGTTGTTTCAGCTCAGTAGCTGTGTTTCTGGGAGCCTTAAGGCTATGCTCAGGCAGTGATGATGCTTGCGATTGGTTATCGTGTGATGTCGATATGATGATAGAATGTTTTCCCCTATGTTGTGGATGATGAATGGTTTGAAGGGAGGTCTTCTCAGAGTGTGATTTCGAGATTTAGATATTCTAGTGCCGGCAGAGGAGAGGCATTTGGGTTATGAATGGTCCGGATGGGGTTGATAAGGTAGTAAGACTTGGTGTCTGCAAGTGAGATGGGATATGCACCTGTGACGTGTACTCGTCGTCATTGATCAAATGGAATATGTTAGGTTTGGCGGTGCTATGGTTTCTTCGGTTGCGTGGGGTCAGAGTATTGAGAAGAAGTATTGAAGAATGCAGTTGGTAAAGAATGGTCTTGGAGTGAGGCTAGACGGTGGCTCTATTTCTAGGAGGCCAGGTGTAAGAAGTGGAAGTCGAGGAGTCACAAAGTGGGGAAGCAGTAGCATAGCTTGGAATTTGAAGATATTGTCGTGCATTTAATGGATGTCCATGAGGAGCGGACGGACTAGTAAAGTTGGTAAATTAAGCAAGGCGTAGGATGGGGTATTGAAGTCGTAGAGAGCGTGCATTTCAGCGTCGTTGGAACGTGTCTGCGGGTGATTTCCAAAGGTGGCTTATCTTCTGTGAATAGGTTAGCGATGGCGGGGTTTGGCAGGTCTCTGTGAGGGGTTCTAGTGGCTAGTCGGTAGGAGGTAGAATGTGTGAATGAAGCTAGAGAATTTGAGTATTTAGGGAGTTCTATCAAGAGAACTTGAAAGAATTGGACGGATTGGTTGAGGAAGATCATGTTATCAAAGGAGAAAGGATCTCGGCAGGGTCTAGAGTGGCGTAAGGAGTAGCTTCGGGCTAAGTGGGGGAGTCCCACCATCTGCAGTTGGGTTGTAGGGTTGTCTTCTCATAGGGTCGCGGATTGTCGGCGGGTTGGCGAGATATTTTAAGGGAAAGGAGTAAAATGGCGATTGTGCGTAGAATTTTGTAAATGTGTGCAAAAGTTGGCCCTATCGGGTCAGGGTTAGGCTTTAGAAGATTCAGAATTTTGCTTAAGGCATGGGCGAGTTGTAACGATAGTGACTAAGTCACGTGTTTCATTGAAAATGGTGTTCCTGTGCTAGGAGAGCCTTGGAGTTGATTGTATTCAGGGCTAATCAGAGTGGGTGACTCTCAATAGCAGTCCTAGTGAGTTCAAAAGTTATGAATGCGGCGTATAAGGATTTCAGGCAGCAGTATGATCGAGAATCGAGCTTTTGCAGAGTAATTTTTTAGAAAAAAGAGGTGTTTAACCAAATAATTAGACCCTTTTACTAAAGCTTATTTTTAAGATGAATACGGGTTACTGATAATCAAGGAAATGGAGAAAAATGAATAACAGACAATATTGCTGAAATATAGAAAAGCGAAGTCAATTATATTCAAGAATCAGATGCCTTTACAAGCTGTATTCTCCTCCCTTATATAGGAGATTCTTATAACGTACAACTCTTGCTATGGTTGCTCATTAATGATTAATTATGACATTAATGAAGCGTTACATAGGATAACGGTAATTAGGGTGTAGTTACATAACGTTCGAGTAATCAATTGTGGGTCTTTGAATTTGCTCGTAGCTTTGTCTAGATTCATTCTGACCGTGCCTTTCTCCTGTTTTGATCAAGTTTAGTTTCTCGTGGCTCACAAGCTCGAGGGTTTACTGAACCGTGCCTCTTTGTATTGTACCTCTTCAAAGGATCATATCCAGCTGTCGCGTTTTCCTGTGTCCACGTGACTGGCTGAGTTGTCAAGAGCTGGCTTACGTGTGAAACTCTTTTTTACCAATACATATAGTCCCCCCCACTTACCATATATTTAACGATTAATATTTGGTAAGTGGATATTCATTTATGGTGGGAATATTTTGCCGCCGCTTTTCCTTGAATCATTGTATCCTTCTTTGCAACATAGGCGTCGTTTGTCACTTCTATTTAATGCTCATACCACGTGTCCTTTTCGCATTGGTTCTGCATTTACTCGGCACCTTTTAGGGCTTTTTGCGGTTGTGCCAGTCCCGAAGTGAAATCTTCAATTATGACTTTTCATCATTATTTTTCTTTTTTCCTATTTTTTACGGTTGTCCTCAAGTATAAATACCTTTCTTTTCATTGCTTCACAAAACACTTTTGTCATTTTGTCTTTTGTAAAGAAGTTTCTTCTTGTCTTTGCAAACATGTCTTCTTCAAACCAACCTCAAGGAGTTATTGATATTGAAAGTTTAACGCCATCTTCTGCTCCGACTAGGAATCGGAGGGGTGGTAGACTTAGAAGTCTAGGATCCACTCCTTCGAGGGGTTCCTCTTCTCCTCAGATAATTCCTTCTTCTTCCACTAGATCTCTAGTTTCTCCAAGGTTTAGGGTTTCTCGGTCTCTGTCTAGAGGTAGAGGCGAACGCCTTCGTGAACCTGGACTCGATGAAATTATCCCTGCTGAGTTTTTTTTTGCTAGGGATAGTCAAGTTCTTGTAGACCAATATTCTTCTCTTGAAAGTGTCGAAAGATATTCAACCCTTATAACTGAGGTTCATATTTCCCTTGTTAGTAGGGAGTTATTTTGGAGGTCTGACTTTCCTATCTATATTCCGAATAGTAATCAAAGAATAACATCTTACAAGACAGGATATTCTTTTGTTTATACGTATCCCTTCACTCTAGGTTTTAGACCCCCCATTGACCCAATTATAATTGAGTTTTGCCATTTTTTCAATATCTGCTTAGGACATGTTGGTCCGCTTGTGTGGCGAGTTGTCGCATGTCTTAGGAGTTTGGATTCTTTAGACTCGGTTCCTTTTACTTTCAATCATCTTATTCATCTCTACTATCCTACCTTATTTCGTGAATGGGTTTTCACTCTAACTGCAAGAAGCAAAAGAGTGTTGGTAACCCCTGGAGATGATAAGGATATGGGTTGGTACCCCCGGTATGTTGTTGTACCCACTGTTGGTTTAGTGGGTGAAAAATATTCCCTTCCCTGAGAACTGGAATCGCGCATGTGAGTATGCTTTAGCTCACATTTATTTGCTTTTTCTCGTTTTGACTTGAGATGTTTTATTAACACCGTATCTGTTTTTTCTTCTCTCAGGAATCATGAATACTGTTTAGAATGTCTCCGGTATTCGCGATTGGGTAGAAAAATTATTGTATGTTGCTCCTTCAGAAGAGAGATCTTGGAAGTACCTCGCTGGGAGGTATGGTTGGCATGTAAAGACCCACGGTAAGTGAAGCTCTTTGTTATTGCTTCTTTCCTTACTCGAGTCCCTTTTTTCTTTGTCGTTTAACTTTTTCTCTTTTAGTAGGGTTCTCCGCTCGTGGGGTGTCTGCTTCATCTATCCCGAAGATTTCTTTGGCTCAGGCCCAAGAAATTATTGTTGGTTCATCTTCCTCTAAGAGGAAGATTGGTGAGTCTCGTTCCGTAGAAGAAGAAGAAAAAGAAGAAGAANAGAGAAGGCGGGTAGTTTTAGATGATGAGCTTACAGCCTTAACCTTGCCTTCCATGTCTGTGATTGAGACCCCTGTTCTTGATGATGTTTCACATTTCCCTATTCATGAGGGTGTTGATCTCACTCCTGACGATGTCCCTTTTGCTGTTGTCTTTCCTGCTTCTTAGAGAAAATTTGTCTCGTCTGTTCTTTTGGCTATTTCAACTTTTGTTGTTGCTATGCCTGTAAATTCCTAGACTCTTCAACTCTCTGTGCCTGTTGCTTTGCCCGTGGCTTCTCCAGCTCGTCAACCCTCCGTGCATGTTGATGTTCCATCTCTGCCTGCTTCCATACCTTCCATTACGAAAGTAGGGTCTTCCAGCAGAGAGATGCGGCAGGTGGTAATAGAGGTTCCAACTGAGGGGAATCTTTTCAAGAAAACGGGTGAGCCTGAAGTGTGGCTCAAGAATTTGATAGATCCCTCTGAGAAAGCAAAGCTAGCCACCCACGGTGCTCTTACATGGGCCAATGAGGTCGTGCATGGTTCTTTGAAGGTATGATGCAAGTTATCCTTTTTCATTTTCGTACATGAAATTTACCATATCTGACTGGTTTATTTCCTGTAGATTAACCTTATAGGCATGGAGCTTATGAAGAGGATTTCAAACACGGACCAAGAGACAAAAGAGTTGCAGGTGGTTGTTGATAATTGGAAAGCACAGTATGATAACCTAAGGATTGACATGGATGCTTTAGAAGAGGAAAGGAGTACCTTGAAGCGGCAGATGAGACTCATGGCAGCAGAACTAGAAGTAGAGAAGGCTTCTTGCAGTCAGGTTGATAAAGATAAGAGTGTTCTGGAGTCTTCGCTCGTGGAACAGCTATCCCGTGCCTTAGAGGAGAATAGAGACTTGAAAAAATTGTTAGGGCAAAAGGAGGAATACTCAGGCAAGCTTGTGAAATCACTCACTCGTACTCAAGAAGACCTTCATAAGGCTTTAGACAAAGCTCAAACTTTAGAGGAGTCGACTGTACCAGTAAGGGTCGCCCATGAAGCTGCGAAAGCGGAGAAGGACGGATTGAGAGCTGATTTTCAAGTATGGGTGAAGGATTACAAACTGGAAGAGGTGGCTGCTGTCGATGTGAGCTGGGCGTACATGAATTCTTGCCTTGACACATTGATGGAAATGAGTCAAGAGGGTTTTGACCTTAGTGCTGAAATAGCTAAAACTAAGGAAGCCATGGAGAAGGCTCAACAAGGTCATAACCTCTCTTCACCTGATGGTGAGATTCCAGCCGCTCATTCCTCTTCATCCCCAGTTGCTCCCGCTCCTTCTGCCAGTGAAGTCAACCCCTCTCTTAAAGAAATTTAGTTGATTTATCCCTCTCTTTTTTTTCTTTGTATCAATTGGTGGTTACCTCCAGTTCCATTGGGGGTAAATTTAAATTTCCTTAATGTCCCCAAAGACAACTTAGGGGCACCACAATATAAAAATTTTATACGGCTAAATATAAGTTAATATGCCGTTTAATATACAAATGTTAGTTCGACTTTTGTTGAGTTTCTGTGTCACTCTTTAAGTCTTTTGCATGCTTCATTTTTCGAGGTTTTAGTTTTACCTTCGAGTTTTGCATGTTGAATGTTTTAGACTACTCGTACCTTTTTTGTAATAGGAACGGTGTCATATTAAATGTATGCCTTTTTGTAATAGGCATAGTTTATGGAAGAGGGCCCTTTATAATTGGCATGAAGAAGACATCTCAACTTCATGATAATGCAATAGAGTGATAGGAATTTTACACATGTTTAAGAATGTTTCCAAGGAAAGTTTTTTGTTTGAACTTCCATGACATTTTACATGTGTTTGGTTATCGTCTAAAACTCATGTTTGCAACTGTTTTTGTTTAACAGATTTGATATACTCTTGTATTTCGTAACTGTTTTTCATAGGTAACAGTTTTTCGATATTAATACAAGGAAACAACTGTTTTTTACTAGTAACAGTTTTTATAAAGATTGGGGTTTTTACCCGCAACTGTTTTGGAAACAGTTTTCTAATAAGTACGAGGGAAATATTTTCTTATTCGTAACTGTTTTCATTGGATAACAGTTCTTGAACAAATACAAGGATTTAGATCTTTCATCCATAATTATTTTATTTGAGAACAGTTTTTTGAATAAGTACATTGATGATGATCTTTTACCCCTAACTGTTTTTGTTACAACAACTTTGAATAAGTATAAAGATGTACATTTCTTTCTCGTGACTAATATTTTGCCTTTCAACCTGAATATGTTCGAAGGTTTTTGCTTTTTGCATTAGGCTTTGTATTTGGATGGCTCTTTTGATTTCTTTCGATTCTGCTCGTGTCACTTGTCTAGTTGGGTAGATGGGTCTTCAAGCTCAAGCTTTTGACTTTCTGATAGTCTTCTTTTCTTCGTCTTAAAATTCCATACTGTATAGTCCCCCAAGTGTTTGAGCTTTGAAGAATGAAATCTCGAGCACTTGATTATTCCTTCCTTGTGGTCCTTTTCCTGAAAAGGAAAAAAATTCCGAACTCGAAGGTATATAGTCTTTTTTAGATGATGACTGCTTAACCCTTTTAAAACGTCCATCAGAAAGTGTAACCCTAGACCGGGAATTGTGTTATTTCCTCGCGTCTTTGTAGGTCTAATATCATTATCTGGTGATGGGATAGTTTTATGCCTATCATCTAAAAAAGTTAGTAAAATTTTTAAATGTTCAAAATAAAATCGAACGTGTAATACTTGACGGGGTATTCTTTTCTTTTAGAAGTAATACTTCTTTAGATGGATGGCGTTCCAGCTTGTTGGTAGAACTCTGTCGTCCATAGCTTCCAACTCGTAGGTGCATTTCCTAGCTATGCCTCGAATTTTGTAAGGTCCTTCCCAGTTTGGATTTAGCTTTCCTGCACCTGCTTCTTTCGTTGATTGAAATACTTTTTTGAGGACGAAGTACCCAATCTTGAAGTACCTAAGATGAGCTTTACGGTTATAATAACGCTCTATGATTTGTTTTTGAGCTGCCATCCGTACCAATGCTGCTTCTCTCCGTGGTTCGAGCAGGTCTAGGTTGGTCCTTCATTCATCGTCATTTTCACCCTCCATGGTTGTTGAGAACCTTATTCTTGGTTTTCCAATCTCCACAGGTATTAAGGCTGTTGAGCCATAAACAAGTGCGAACAGAGTTTCTCCCGTGGCTATTTTTGAAGTTGTTATGTATGCCCATAGTACCGCTGGTAACTAATCAGGCCAGTTTCCTTTGGCTTTATCTAGCCGTTTATTTAGATTGTTGATGATGACCTTATTCGTTGACTCAGCTTGACCATTAGCCATGGGGTGGTACGGCATTGAAGTGATCTGCTTGATTTGCCAACTTTTGAAGAATTTTGTGATTTGTGAACCTATGAATTGTGGGCCATTATCACACACGATTTCCTTTGGTATTCCAAAGCGGCATATTATGTTTCGCCATAAGAAGATTTTAACTTCCTTTTCTCGCACTTGTTTGAACGCTTCTGCCTCTATCCATTTTGTAAAATAGTCGGTTAGCATTAGTAAAAATCGTACTTGTCCTTTAGCTGTGGGAAGAGGTCCCACTATGTCCATACCCCATTTCATGAAGGGCCATGAGGATATTATAGGATGGAATAATTCCGCCGGTCGATGCATGTTATTGGCAAACCTTTGGCATCTTTCACATTTGGATACGAAGTTCTCGGCTTCTTCTTCCATCTTAGGCCAATACTATCCAGCTCTGGTTAGTGTTTTCACTAAGGATCTCTCCCCTGAGTGATTTCCATAGTGTCTTTTGTGGACTTCTTTCATCACAAATTCTGTTTGGTTAGGTCCGAGGCAGTTAGCTAGGGGTCCTCCGAACATCTTGCGATAAAGTGAGTTGCGAATAAGGCAGTACCGTGCAGCTTTGCGGCGAAGTGCTTGAGTTGCTTTCCTGTCTTCAGATACGGTGCCATTCTGCAAAAAAATAGAATTTCGTTTCTCCAGTCCCGGGTTAGGTTGTTGAAAGTTACCTCATTCCTGTCCTAGTCTATTATTGAATGAAATAGTTGAACCACAATTTTATTTTCTTTGTTCGTTACTTCCGTGACTGCGGCGAGGTTAGCTAGTGCATGTGCTTCTGCTTTTTCCTCTCTAGGTATTTGCATTACCTTCCATGTTTTGAATTGTCTCACGAGCTCTCGTGCTTTTTCGAGATACTGTTGCATTCTAGTCTCTCGAGCGATGTAAGTCCCCTGTATTTGATTTAATACCAGTTGGGAGTCGTCGTTGATCACAATTTTTTCGATTGAGAGCTCCCGTGCGAGCTCAAGCCTTGCAATAACAGCTTCGTACTCTGCTTCATTGTTAGTTATAGGATAACACTTGATATCTTGCCGTGTCTTTTCACCTGTGGGTGATATTAAGACTATGCCTAAGCCAGCACCGTTTATATTTGAAGAACCATCGGTGAACAAGGTCCATAGGCCTGGATTAGCACCGGTAAAGAGTTGAAACTCTTTTTCTACTTCAGTTACAATGCTATTACTAAAGTCAGCAACAAAATCACCTAGTATTTGAGACTTAATTGCAGTCCTAGGCTGATAGATTATTTCATGCTCACTTAATTCTATGACCCACTTGGCTAATCTTCCTGACAATTCATGTTTATGCAAAATATTTCTTAAAGGATATGAGGTCACAACGGTGATTGGGTGGCATTGAAAATATGGTCGTAATTTTCTATAATCAGCCCCTCGGGCATGCCTCACAGTCACTCAGCACCTCACAATCACACATGCCTCCCAATCACTCGTCACTCTTCCTCCCAATCACTCGTCACTCGGCACTCGGTGCGCTCACTGGGGGTGTGTACAGACTCCGGAGGGGCTCCTTCAGCCCAAGATAATATCACTCAGCACCTCACCATCACTCCTGGCCCTCGGTCAAACTCAGCAGAACCACTCGAAAGGCCCCTCGGGTGAATCAGTAAAACATGGTACATGGTACTCGACCCAAAACATCAGTTTAAATCTCAAAGTGGTGTAAATCATGCTGAGTTTCGAAAAATAGTATGCACAATGAGTCTGAGTGAAATAATCAACAAATAGTGAGGAAAAAAAGCAGTAAAAATCCCCCAAGGGGTCTAAACAGATCAGCACGAGGCCCCAAACACGGCTTATAGCCCAAATATTTCAACAATCTTTAGAATATGATTTAACATAAGGTTTTGAGTAAATATGCAACTCATTAGTTGCCGCGGAGAGGACCTAGTCCAATCCAAAAATCAGTACGCGCCACATACTCTCCA
Organism: Nicotiana paniculata; assembly: GCA_005239505.1. NCBI lineage: Eukaryota > Viridiplantae > Streptophyta > Magnoliopsida > Solanales > Solanaceae > Nicotiana > Nicotiana paniculata. The sequence goes on from ML310895.1 coordinate 14,388, forward strand.
TCCGCCATGTGCGCCTTTCTAAAATCAGTGAGAAAATATGTAGTCCGGGGTTCCATACCCTCAGGACAAGATTTATAACCATTACTTACCTCCACCGGGCCACAATACTAGTCCGCTATTGTCATGCCCCTCAAATTGGCTCCCGATTTCTTCAAATCTAGCCAAAATCAGTTTAACATCATTAATATATACGCAAGGAACACAACCTAGTAGAAAATTATCAAATTATACAAGAATCTCGAAATTCGGCCAAACTCGAGCCCTGGGCCCACGTCTTGGAATTCGATAATATTTGCACCATTAGAATCCTCGTCCTCCCACAATTCTATACATACCAAGAACCCTAAAATCGGACCATAATTTCCCACTAAAATTGCCAAAGGAAATTCCCAACTCCTTCTTCCCATTTTCCAAACTTTTATTACTTTAATTATTCAAATAAAAGTCAAATCCGAATCCAAATAGCATAGAAATGATGTTAATAACCCGAGAACTTACCTTTCCTGAAGAATCATGAATCCCCTCTCCTATCTGCCTTTAAAGGAGCTCCTCTCGCATGCAAAAATGGTGAAATGAAATGAATTTCACGGATGCCTCTTATACACTGTTTCTGCCAGCATTTCCGCACCTACAGACACTTGGTCGCACCTGCGGTCCCAGGTGCGCACCTGCGGAATCCCACTTAACGGACAAATTCTGCACCTCCGTCCAATCCTCCGCACCTGCGGCTTCGCAGGTGCGGCCAAAACTTTGCACCTGCGGAAATTCCCCTGCCTAGCCTTTTCGCACATGCGCATTGCCCATTGCACCTGCGGCTATCCATCTGCAGGTGCGGCCAACACCAGAAATCACACCAGCAGCTATTTCTGAAAATTTTCCAAGTTCAAAACCTCGCTAACCATCCGAAATCAATTTTGAGCCCCTCGGATTCCCAACAAAACATACCAACACAAACCATAGCATTATTCCAACTTAGTCGAGCCTTCGAAACACCAAAAACAACACGAAAACACCAAAATTACATCAAATTCAAGCCTATGAACTTTGAAACTTCCAAATTTCGCCAACTACGCCGAAACCAACCAAACACCTCTGATTGACCTGAAATTTTGCACACATACTCAAAATGACATTACGGACCTGTTCCAACTTTCGGAATTCCATTCTGACCCTGATAGCCTATTTTCCACTGCCGATCGGAAATCGCCAAAAACTAACTTTCGCCAATTCAAGCCTAATTCTACACCGGACATCAAAACTCCTTTCCGAACATACTCCTAAGTCCCAAATAACCTAACAAAGCTATCCGAGCCATAAAATCTGCATTCCGATGTCGTTTACCAATAAGTCAATTCTCAGTTGACTTTCTCAATTATTAGGCTACCTTGAGAGACTAGTTGCCTAATTTCTCATCATGACCACTATGAACCCGAACCAACCGATCCAACACATATAAATGAAGCTGAACCACATAAAATAAAGCAGAAATGGGGGAAACGGTGCTAAATTCTCGGAACGACCGGTCGGGTCGTTACATCTAGTGGTTGTTTATGGTTCGGCTTGATATTGTCATCTTTTACTGTACATCTTTCAAATATTTCAATTAGGCAGAATACATCGACAGCCCCTTAAAGTTTTCCCCACTTTTCACTTAGACACTCCATCTTAAGTCCATTCCATTTGAACACTTTAACTCAACATTAACTATGTAATTTAAACACAATTTGATGATGTGGCATAGTGCGTGTATTACACCATTTTTTAGAGCGTGAAAGATCTATTATTCGTTTTTAAAAAAAAATCTCTTTCTTTTTCCTCCTTTTCTTTCACACACCGTGATCTGCTTTATTTTTCATTGCCGGAATACGTTTTCCAGAAAAATTTCACACAATTGTTCTTCTTCATTTCTCTCCTCTTTTCTCAACTCAAATTCAATTAACAGGTCGTTCGTGATTTCCACACAATTTTAACCCTTCTCCTTTCAGATACCATAAATGTTTTTGAATATTTTTTTCAGATTTGAAACACGTAGGTTCCGGCACTAGCGAGCTTGCTGGATTAGTGCTTTTACTTTGGGGCATCACTAAAATCTTCATTGCAGATCCAATCCGAGCGACATGGGTATCTCTGGAAGATCTATATTTGGTCATTGGAAACAAATTAAATCACTAATGTTCGTTGATGGTGGATTTATTTTTCAACAATTTGGGGTTAATATTCCATGACAGGAAAATTATTACTAGTTGATTTCTATATTTTATACTTGTTCGTAGTGTTGTAGAGGGTTGGAGGGTTGAGATTAGGAGGAAGAAGAATGATGGCAGGAGTGAGTTTGTGAAGAAGACAACATGGGTTGCCTTCATTTTTTTCCTTTTTGGCATAAGAAGACGGAAGGGAGGGGGAGTCACGAGGAAGATGACGAAAGGGGGTTCGGGTTCTAGTTTTTCTTTTAATTTTTTTTTCAAGACTTTTATTTATTTATTTAAGTTAAATCCACGTGTCTCCGTATTATTCGTTATCCTGACATGTGAATTACATGTTTTTTTGTGTTTATCTGCTTATTAATTTTGTGTCTAAATGACACACTTAATATCCAGTTTAGTGTTCAAGTAGAGCAGAATTAAGATAGAGTGTCTAAGTGAAAAGTGTGGACAACTTTAAGGGATTGTCAATTTCTGCCTTTTAATTATTCATGATTTTTAAATGCATTGAATTATTCACTTAATAAAACTTATGATTTCAAAAACAATAAAATGAACAACTGAATTGATGGTTCACTGTTGGCTAGCCTAACGACGACGATGGGCGCTATCACGACCTATAGTGAGAATTGGGTCGTGAAAGTGTGTGTTTGTGTGTGTCTTTGTCTTCTCTTCACTTCTCTTCTTTTATCAAATTTTCCTAGTAATAATAAAAATTAATTTCAGAGTACCCAATAAAATATTGAACCTCTCCAATTACAATTAAATATCCCATTTGATCATTCGTTTGCGCTTACCATCCTAGAAGGGTTATGTTTTAAAAACTTTATGCATTCTTTTTTATTCTAAAAAGTAGTTACTTTTCAATCACATGACAAACTTATCTTCTCACAAGTTATTTGTTAACAATTGCTTTGCAGATGAGTATGCTACTAGGTTTAGAATTTTAGTAATGATCATTAATCAAAAGCGCCTTGACTAATGCCATTCCACTTTTCTTGAAGATTCGCAAAGGCTTTGATGAATGCAAGAAAGGAAAGAAAATCATCTAAGCATATCAGAGGGAGCCAACACCTATGTTATCCAAACTCCATGTCAAATGGATACCAAGATGGAAAAAGAATCAATCAAACAAGAAACAACGAAGGAAAGAAAATCAATCAAACAAGCAAAAGATTCTCGAGCATACAAGGAAGGAAAGAGAGCCAATCAAGAGAAATCTGCGGAAGTTCTTAAGAGAAGTTGAAAGATGACAGAGCAGAACTTCAAACTGAGAATGAATCTTTATATACCTCTTAATCTAGTTACATGAGGCCACTCTTGGGTCCTACTCTTAGAAGATTATGCCTCACAAGGAAAATACGTCCAATCAATGATCTTTTGCAATCCCGAAAAAGAGAAATCAGGAGCCTCATCGAGCACTATTAAAGAAGAAGTGGAAAGACAAGGAATCTTACATAACTTTACATCTGTTTCTATACCTTTCTAGTTCTTAGTACAAACATTGTACTCTTCAGTTCACAAGTGTCACAAAAGATAGGAAGAGTTAGAAAATAAAACAAGAGCTATGTCAAAGTTAGACAAACATTGTTGCTGAATATCGTTGGTAGTGAACGTACAAAAACAATATTGTTGTAAATACTTATTGAAGATCTAAGAGAACCCTTGTGACCCAAAGGAACTGGATGTAGGTAGCATACCGGTATTAAACCAGCATAGAATTCATGTTCCTCCTTTACTTTTTTATTCTGCATAATTTACTTCTACTGCAATCGAACATGTATCTAAAGTTTAGTCGACTATTTCCTCTCTTATTCAACTAAGTTTTAAAATCGATTAAAATTCACACCCCCCCCCCCTCTTGTACTTTTAGTTGGTACCAGAGCAAGGACTCACAAGTAGTGCCTAACAGCAAGTGAGGAAAAGATCATGGCACCAAACACGGTCGTTGGAGAACTATTCCAAGAAGGAACCTCTCAAGTACGACCTCCTTACTTCAATAGCCAGCACTTCTCACACTGGAAAGTGCATATGGAAACCTACACTATGTCATATGACATTAAAGTGTGGCGCGTAATCAAAAAGGGAAATCTTCTGATTCCACCAAAGAAGGACAAAAATGATGAGATCATAGTATCATATGATCCTCTCGACTTAGATGAGTACACTAAATAACAAGCAGATGTCATCCAAGTGAATACCAAGGCTAAATATCTCCTGTATAATGCCATAGGTGGAGAAGAGTATGAAAAGATATCAAGTTGTAAAACTCCAAAAGAAATGTGGGACAAGTTAAAAGTGATATATGAAAGAACAAATAAAGTGAAAGAAACAAGGATCAATCTACTAGTTTGTGACTATGAATTTTATCAAATGAAATATGGAGAATCAATGGAAGAAATGTTCTCCCATTTCAGCAAAATCTTTGGAGACTTGAAATCCTTTGGTAGACCAATTAGAAGTGGAGAACAGGTCAGAAAAAATTCTAAGAATTCTACCCACTATTTGGAAACCCAAAGTCATTGTTCTAGAATGTCAAGATCATGAAAAGATATTATATGATGAACTTAGAGAGGTGATCTAATTACCTTTGAGAAAACACATTTAGACAGACAAGTACAACAAGAAAAAAAAAGATAGTTGCAATTAAATCAATCGCGGTTGAAGAATAAGAAGAAGAAGAAGAAGAAGAAGAAGAAGAAGAAGAAGAAGAAGAAGAAGAAGAAGAAGAAGAAGAAGAAGAAGAAGAAGAAGAAGAAGGAGAAGAAGGAGGAGGAGGAGGATGAGGAGAAGAAGAAGAAGGAGAAGGAGAAGGAGAAGAAGGAGAAGAAGGAGAAGGAGAAGGAGAAGAAGAAGCAGGAGAAGAAAAAGAGGGAGTAGGAGAAGAAGAAGGAGAAGAAGGAGGAGGAGAAGGAGGAGAAGGAGGAGAATGAGAAGGAGCAGAAGAAGAAGAAGGAAAAGGAGGAGGAGAAGGAGGAGGGGGAGGAGGATGAGGGGGAGGAGGAGGAGAAGAAGAAGAACAAGATGAGTATATAGGTATGCTCTCTAAAGTTGTAACAAGTAGATGAGGAAAAACAAAAACAGTAGAATAGGTAACCCAAATTTCAGAAAGGGGAAGATGAGTAACGAGAATGAAAAAAATGATAGAAGATGCTATGAATGTGGAAAACATGGACACATCAAGCTGAATGCCTGAGCTGAAAAAGAAACTAAGAAGAAACTTCTAGAAGAATAATCTGATCATGGGGAAATTTCCAACATGTGCTTTATGGCCATCAAAGAAGATAGCGATGAAGATTCAGGCACTCTTAGTCTCATGGACAACGAAGGAACAAATGAGGTATGTTTACCTATATGTCCTAAATGTAATGAGCTTCAATAATTTATTTATATTTCTCTTGCAGACATTGAGAAAATTCTAAATGAAGTTCGAAAGTTGCAAAGAGAAAAGAAAGACCGGGCACTGAAATTATAAATGTATGGGTCGAAATTTGACTAACTGATGAGAGCAGTTAGGTCCTGATGGCGAAGACACAAGGCCGTAATGACGCATCTCACGGCCATGGACGAGGATGATTCACCCAAATACCCTCATAACGCAGTACGAGCTGCAGCGCCCAGGAGGGTCGACTTGAAGCACCGAGAGATAGATCATAGCATGCATGTTAATGACCACTGGGTAAAGGGAATTGGCCAATATATATACTAGCAAGGGGATTAGAGGAAGGGTGCTTTTTATCCTCTCTCTCTAAACAGAAGAGAACAAAGAATTTATCTTGTAAATTAGAGAAGATTCAAACACCTTGTTAGGGATTTTTGTAATCGTCATTATGGAATAAATAAGAGGTATCTCACAACCGTTAATGGTGCTTCCTATCCCCTATTATTTATTTTTACATCATATATTAGTGATGCCGAGAATATGAGCTCATCATATATCCTCAAATCGCTTCTGTAATCTTAGTGAGTTGATAAATATAACCTAACCCAACTTTTCTTACATAAGATTCTTCAATCTAGAGTTCATTTTCTTTGGCTAGGATTTATCTTCTATCCTCTCTATTTATCTAGTTTAACTAAAGGTATCACGTTTTTGGTAAAACAATTTGGCGCCGCCTGTGGGGATTTCCTAGCCAAAGTCTAAGTTGTCGCTAGATCCGTCGAACCAACCAAGAGTGAAGGCATCACGAAAAATCAGAATCATGTCGCGAGCATGAACCATTGCGGCAAAGCCTACGTATCAAGAACTCGTGAAAATACTTCCAATTCAGTATCTCACGCGAAGTAACATCGCCATACAGAGCAATGCATGTTGTACGACCTACCGTAAAAGTGCTTCTCATTCTCATGCCTGTGGCGCGATTTATATTACTGCCCATTTGGCTCGTCCGGGACTAGGACAAATCGGGGTATAAACTCGAGGATATGATGGACTAAACAAACTATCCACCCATAAAGTACTCAAACCAAAAATGACAGAGGCGGAATATGAAGCTAGCATCAGGTTCAAAATGTACGGTCGGTGAAGGAAACACGAATAACCCTGTCACCTGTCAACCAGCCTATCAAACCCAGGTAATAAATGATTCCTTATAAATCGTCAACTCGCCTCCCCTTTTACAGGTGAAATGAAGAGAAAGGATGCCCCCCCTCCAATAGGCACACATGTCAGGAGATAGGCGAAGGGTATAGCCAAGAGTAATGGTAGAATGCTGCCCCTAATGCCCCTATTGTTCCTCCCAGCAGCAGAAAGCGAACAAAGGAAAACGGATACCTCGCCTTTGGCATGAACAAAAGATGAACGGTTCGGAACGAACTGGCAGTGACAAGAAAAAACCTCCATTAGAAAGGAATTGTACGTTAGACTCGAAGGCATCCCAACGCAGACAGGACGTAGACGATTAGAGTTTTCCCATGTATTCACCATCACAGATGTGCACCGCTATCCATCCCGTCGACAGCCTCTCTAGGCCACACGGTGAAGGAACTACACAGGCTGGGACTCAACCCGGTGCATGAATGAACCAAGACAAAAATTTTTTGATGAAAGGCAGGGATCATTCCCTCCGCTCTCCATCACTCCGCGAGTCGCAAAAGTTAAACTAGACCTCGCTCGAGTCGCCAAAGTTAAACTCGACCTTGCTCGAGTCGCCAAAGTTAAACTCGACCTCCCTCGAGTCCCCAAAGTTAAACTCGACCATGCTCGAGTCACCAAAGTTAAAATCAACCTCGCTCGAGTCTCCAATGTTAAACTCGACCTCGCTCGAGTCGCCAAAGTTAAACTCGACCTCGCTCGAGTCACCAAAGTTAAACTCGACCCCGCTCGAGCCTCCAAAGTTAAACTCGACCCCGCTCGAGTCGCCAAAGTTAAACTCGGCCTCGCTCGAGTCGCCAAAGTTAACCTCGACCTCGCTCGAGTCGTCAAAATCACACCCGACCAATCTCGCCTATCACCTATACTCGAAATTCAAGTTTGTAATTTGCCGCTCCACCTATCGCCGACTCCAGGCAGAACAACAAATGGACTAGATATATGGCGAATTTATCTAATGTATACATTGAATCAGCATGCAACTCTCACCGAATAATGTGAACAAACAAAGTAGCATATAGTGTCCTTCGCATATCTCCAATTCATTCGACACTTCACACTTACACTCGACCTCGCTCGAGTTACTTACATTCAACCTCGCTCGAACTATTTACATTCGACCTCGCTCAAACTGTTTACATTCGACCTCGCTCGAATTATTTACATTCGACCTCGCTCGAGTTACTTACATTCGACCTCGCTAGAATTGTTCACATTCGACCTCACTCGAATTATTTATATTCGACCTCGCTCGAATTATTTACACTCGACCTCGCTCGAGTTACTTACATTAGACCTCGCTCAAATTTTTCACATTCGACCTTGCTCAAATTATTTATATTTGATCTCGCTCGAATTATTTACACTCGACCTCGCTCGAGTTACTTACATTCGACTTCGCTCGAATTATTTATATTCGACCTCCCTCGAATTGTTTACATTCGACCTCGCTCAAATTATTTATATCTGATCTCTCTCGAACGACTTACATTTGACCTCGCTCGAATTATTTACCTTAGACCTCATTCGAACAAAGATCCGCTCGAGAAAAGAAAACACAAACCACACCAAATTCCCCAATCAAAAACAGGGACTTATCGCAGAAGGGCCCCAAATACTTAACCCTGAAAGAGAGGGAAAGATAGAAAAGCCAGGGACATACATCCCAAAACAAAGTAAATTTTATTCAAAAATTTATACACAGGGGGGAAAAACACGCCCCCAAAAGCAAGTACAAAAAAAAAAGAATAAATAAAAAAGGGAATGAAAACAAATACAAAAGAACACACACAAGTCTCACTCTGTCGCACCTACTCCATCCTCATCAGCATTTTCACCTTCAGAGAGTCCATCTTCAATTTTGGCACGACCGTCGGCCTCTGGCGTCCCGGGATCATCACCGCAAGAAAGTCGAGCCTCACACACCTTCGCGCGAGCATCCTCAAAGACAGCCTCGGGAACACGCCCCACCATCCACAAATCCTTGTAAATGTCTCGCTGGGCCTCGACATGAATCCACGTCTCATACAACTGACGAGGAACGGAAGCAGGGGCAACTTCTTGGGAGTTTTGAGCCAAAAGTCGGGCTTTCTCGGCCGCTACTTTATCACTCAAACTCGAGGCATCCCGTTCGAGCTCACCTATCCGCTCTTCGAGCCTGGCCTCCTTCATAGAGGACATCCCCCTCTCGGCCTCCCGCTCAGATCTAAGGATGCGCATTGTGTCTTCTAGTGCCACTGCCCTCGCCGTAGCTGCGATATAGGCACTCTCATCCCTCTCTTGTTCCGCCACTTACCTCTCCAAATCAGTGACCTTTTTGTCCCACTCCTCGCTTAATAGAGCAACTCTGGCCTCATTTCGCTCGAGCTCAACTCACAACGATGTTACCCTCGCCTGAAGGTCCTCTCACTCGGCCGTGACGCCCTTGCCCACCTCGAGTTCCTTTTCCTTGACTCTAATCAGCCCCTCGAGCTCACTGCACTTGTGGATAGACCGCATCAGGTCCTCATCCTTCTTCTCCAGCTCTTCCATAAGGGGCCGACTATCACCATTCGCCCTGAGCCGCATATGCATCTCCCTACACTTGTTGCGGTATTGCGGTATTTCTCGGACATCTTCAGAAAGATTTCGGCCCGCATCCCCCCGACGGGCATTCTCATTCTCCATCATGTAGGTCTAAAAATAAAAGAAGAAAAAGAGGAGTCAGTAGGAAAAAACTCAAAATAGAGGAAGTAAAGGCAAAAGCTTACCCTCAAAGCCATCCCTTCCACACAGCGTGACAAGCTAGTGTCGCTAAGGGTTCGAAGAGACCTACTCTTAGCAGCAGAACACAAGAGGTCAAATTGCTCCGCCAAATCTTCCGTGTTCTCCAGAAGGTTGACGTCCGTCAGAATCTCGAGCACACGTGAAGGGCCGCCGGCAATCACCTCAACCCTGGTAAACCACTCTTCGAACAGTTGAATATCATCAGGATCGATGTCCGAGTCAGACTCATAATCATCCACAACCACATCCTTCAATCCCTCGTCAACTAGAGGGGGAGTGTGAGCCTGCTTAGACGAGGACGAACCTTTTTGAATAATGGCAGCAACCGCCAAATCCTGCCGAGGCGTCATCACGGCCCCCTTCTCTCTAGGTTCGGGTGGAACCTCTGCTTGTTGGACGGCCTCATTCACACCCTTAGACACCGTACCAGCGGAGCTAGCCCTCAAGGGTAGATCACTCAAAGATGTCTCCTCCAATGATACCCTCCGCCTCTTCGATGGGGTCTCTTTGACTGAATCACAAGAGGATTCGCCCACTGATCAAATTGTTTGAACCAGAGAGCCTGAGCAAGGAACATCCTCAGCACAATCAGCCCCATATTCCCACTCAACTGGCTCATCGGACTGATCTCGAGCACCACACAAAGTGCCGATCCATCAGAGGATACCGGTTGGCGAAAGGCAAGAACAGGTGCAGTATTAGATGCCGACTCGGTCGGCGTAGCAGTGGATGCCGGTTGGTAGAAGGCAATTCTCCCACCTGTCAAAACTGTCAAAAAACACAACTCCAAGTAAGCATAAAGCAGAGAAGAGTACAAGATGAAAATGTGCGACTATGGCCGAGACAAAGCAACTTACTAACGGTGGGTCTTCACTCGAACCTCTCATGGAATTGCGTCCATTCGTGAATCCCTACCATGTGAGGCAGAATCGAAGCCACCCATTCGTGGATGTCCCCAACTAGCGGAGGGGCGACCTCTCAGCAGCAACAAGAATAGAATGAGCAAATAGCCAACAACCAGTCAACAAAATCACCAGTTATGAATAACTAATCTACGTAGTGAAATTAAAAGGCGAAGGAATACTCACAGGAAAAATACCATGTCTCAGGGAACCCGGTAGGGTTAGACACTAGATGCTCCGTGCGAACGAAAAAGAAACTCTCCCAGAAACGGTGATTGTTCTTGGCATCCATTTCAATCACCAAGCTCTTCGTACACCGATGACGGAGGTACAACATAGTCACCCTTTAGAAGTGGGGGATGAAGAGATGCATCATATCAGAAAAAGTTTGCATATGTACGGGGTAAGCTGGGCCAGGCACACCTCGTAGAAGAATTCTTTGGACAATGGGGAAGAGGGAGCATATATCCAATGATGAAAGGGTGCCCGTAGAAGGCGCAGTACCCTGGACGATGCAGGTGAACTATATCACCTCCTGCTGGGATAAGTTCGACGTGTTCCGGGATCCTCCACTTGATTTTAAAAGCAGCAAGTACCGCAACATCCATCACCGAGAGCGTCGGCGCAGGTTCATCCTCGGCGGCATAGTTGAAGTCATTTTGTGGCTTCCCCAGGCGGGGCACCACCTCCTCCACCGTCAGAAAACTCTCGTCTTCTGTTAAACTCACCCCCTCGTCAAGGGAGGGAGCAGCGTTCTCTAAAACTGGAGCATTGGCAATGGGGTTAGGGTTCAAAGAAGAACTAGCCATTGTGAATGACAACAGAAGTCAGGAATATACGGAAGATTTATCACGGACACAAAGGTTGTTTGTGCTTCTGAGGAGTATGGACAAGCAAAAAATAGTAGATGATTTCAGAAAATTCTTCTTGAAAACAATTTGGGGAATGCCATACCAGAAAAAAAGCCTCCTATTTATAGAGACAGAAACACCGGTTTACAAAAATAAAGCGCCGCCTTTTTTCAAAAGTAATAGGAGGGGCACAAGAAATGATGGGACACTCAGAAAACGTGCGCCATAATGACACCTGACAAATTAAATGTCATTTCAACCGACATGCTGGTCTAACAGCTCATCCTGAATGTCACATCACTGCCTTTCAGGGAAATGCCCGCTCTACGGTCGAAACGTTTAGATTCCCGAGCTGATATTAGCAAAAGTCCGCCCACGGTGCTCGCCCTATGCCGACCACCATAGGTGGAGGGACTAACTATATGGGTCGAAATCTGACTAACTATTGAGAGCAGTTAGGTCGTGATGGTGAAGACGCAAGGCTGTAATGACGCATCTCACGGCCATGGTCGAGGATGATTCACCCAAAGACCCTTAGAACGTAGTACGAGCTGCAGCGCCCAGGAGAGTCGACCTGAATCACCGAGAGATAGATCACAGCATGCAGGTTAATGACAACTAGGTAAAGGGAATTGGCCAATATATATACTAGGAGAGGGATTAGAGGAAGGAGGGATTTTTCTCCTATCTCTCTGAACATAAGAGAACAGATAATTGATCTTGTAAATTAGATAAGGCTCAAACACCTTGTTAGGATTTTTGTAATCATCATTATGGAATCAATAAAGAGGTATCTCACAACCGTTAATGGTGCTTCCTATCCCCTCTTCTTTATTTTTTACATCATAGTTAGTGATGTCGAGAATATGAGCTCATCATATATCCTCAAATCACCTCCGTAATCTTAGTGAGTTGATAAATATTACATCACCCAACTTTTCTTACTTAAGATTCCTCAATCTAGAGTTAATTTTCTTTGGCTAGGATTTAACCTCTATCCTCTGATTTATCGAGTTTAACTAAAGGTATCACGTTTTTGGTAAAACAAGAAGTATGAGAAATTGAGAGAGACATGCTTCAAGATAAAGTTAATGAACTTTAACTTCAGCTGGATGTATTGCAAAAATCCACCAGTCACAGTTCCATCAAATCAAACCAGTCAACTTCCCGTAATTTCACATCTAGGACAAGAAATCGCTCTACATGCAATACTTGTGGCAAAGATGGTCACACTTATTACCATTTCAGGTTTAGAAATAGCATAGAAAAGTTCTCTGAAAGTTCTAATAACCCCTCTTGTTTTATTGTGGAAAATTTGGTCATACATCTAACCATTGCAGGTTTAAGAACAACAGAAGATGGGTTTGACGACCCAAGGCCTCTAGTCAGGCTAATACTCAGAATACTAACCATCCATGACCCAAGCCGGCTTATGTATCTAAAAATAAGTAATTTGTTTTTGCATGAACAATACAAGAAGAATCGAATAGGGAAATGGTATCTTAATAGCGGGTGTTCTAGACACATGACAGGTGACAAACAACTATTCAAAATTGTCACTAAGATAGGAGATGGATCAGTTTTGGAGACAAAACAAAAGGAAACGAAATTGGAGTTGGGAGAGTCCCTCTCATCTCATCATGTGATATAGACGAAGTATACCTGGTAGATGAACTTGGCTACAATCAACTCAGTATAATTCAACTATGTGACAATGACTATGAGGGTTGTTTTAAAAAGCATGGTTGGTTCATTGAAGACGAATAAGTTAAAATCATTCTATCTGGAAATAGAGATAGGAATGTCTACACTCTCAGTAACATAGACAGTCTAGGAAATCAAATTTGTCTAGCTTCTATTATTGATGATCCCTGGGTATGGCATAGAAAACTTCGTCATGCTAGCATGCATACTATTCAAAAACATTCCAAACGTGATCTTGTCATTGGTCTTCCAAAACTAGATTTTTCAAAAGATCAAATTTGTGATGGCATGTCAGTTAGGAAAACAAACTAGGTCCTCCTTTAAAGTTAAAAACATAGTCTCTACTACAAAACCTCTTCAACTTTTTCATATGGACCTTTTTGGTCCAACTAGAACTGCTAGAATTTGTGGTAGAAAATATGCTTTTGTTATAGTAGATGATTTTACTCGATTTACCTGGGTTATTTTTTTGAGTCATAAAGATGAAGCACTGAGGAATTTTGAAGTCTTTTGCAAGAAGGTACAGCAGGAAAAGGGATACTACATCTATGCCATAAGAAGTGATCATGGAGGAGAATTTGAAAGCAAAGATTCAAAAATCTCTGCAATGATTAAGGGATTTCTCACAATTTCTCGTCCCCTAGATCATATCAACAAAATGGAGTGGTAAAACACAAAAATAGAACCTTGCAAGATATGGCAAGATCTATGATTGTGGAAAACTCCCTCCCACACCACTTCTGGGCAAAAACTGCAAGCACTACATGTCACATCATTAACAGATGCCTGATTCGACCTATTCTCAGAAAGACAACATATGAGATGTGGAAAGGTGAAAGACCCAGCATCAGTTATTTTAATCCTTTTGGCTGCAAATATTTTATCCACAATAATGGAAAGGACAACCTTGGTAAGTTTGACCGAAAAATCGATGAAGGTATTTTTCTTGGATACTCTCCCTCAAGTAAAACGTATAGAGTTTTTAATAAACGTACTTTAACTATTGAAGAATCCATACATGTTGTACTTGTGGACACTAAACCTCGCTCAAGGAATGAAAAACATCCTAAAGATGAGGAAATTTTCATAGTTCCAATGTCTGTCAATACAGGTGAGAACACTCGGTATGAAGTGACTAATCAGCATGATCAGTCGACTGACAGTCACATAGAAAACCAGGAGTCTCTTACAACTGAACAATCAAGTCCCACTAAAAAGGAGCCAACATCAGTTGTTCCAAATGAATGGAAAAGTAAGCCAGGATATCCACATAAGTACATCATTGGAAATTCTCTGGAAGACATGAAAACAAGAAGATCGCTAAACAGGACATTAGATATTTCTCTCATATCTCAATTTGAACCAAAAAAAAGTAGATGAGGCCCTTGGGGATGATAGTTGGATAACTGCAATGCAGGAGGAGCTTGACCAATTTGAGAAGAACAAAGTATGGGAACTCATCCCTAAACCTCCAAATGCACATTGTTGGAACAAAATGGGTTTATAGAAATAAGTTGAACGAGTATGGACAAGTGGTACGGAATAAAGCTAGACTGGTTACTCAAGGTAATTCACAACAAGAAGGAATTGACTATGAGGAAACCTTCGCTCATGTTTCCAGATTAGAATCTATTCGTATTTTATTAGCTTATGTTGATCAATAGTGTTTTAGACTGTTCCAGATAGACGTGGAAAGTGCATTCTTAAACGGTTTCATTTATGAGGAAGTGTTCGTTAAGAAACCCCGGGATTTTAAATGAATCCTTCTAAATCATGTCTACAAGTTATCCAAAGGCTTTTATGGGGTAAATCAAGTTCCTAGAGCTTGGTGTGAAAGGCTAAGCTTTTTTCGAGTCAAACATGGGTTTGATAGAGGTAATATTGATACTATTGTCTTTATCAAGCGATCAGCTGAAGGTAATTTAATTGTGCAAATCTATGTGGATGATATTATTTTTGGAAGTACTAACCCATTGTTGTGAAAATATTTTTCAAACATCATGAAATGGGAATTTGAAATGAGTATGATGGGAGAATTAACTTTCTTTCTGGGGAAAATGTACAAGATATCAATTAGCTCCCAACTAATTCCACTTGACTGTTGTTAACGTATTATCAGATATTTGATGGGGACAGTCGACTGTGGACTATGGTATGAAAGCTTAAATGTCTTTGATCTCAAAGGTTTTTCGGATGCAGATTTTGGAGGTGATAAAATTGACTGGAAAAGCACAAATAGGACGTGCCAATTACTTAGAAAATCTCTTATATCTTGGCACAACAAGAAATAAAGTTGTGTTGCCTTATCTACTACTGAAGCAGAATATCTGGATGTAGGAAACTACTGCACACAAGTCTTATGGATTATGCTTCAACTTCTAGACTATGATTTACGTCTTAATTGTGTTCCAATTATGTGTGACAACACTAGTGTTATTTGCCTTTCAAATATTATGTGCATCATTATAGGGCTAAGCACATTGAGATTAAGCATCATTTCATCTGTGATCATGTTGCAAAAGGTGAGATTGTGTTAGAATTTGTCAATACTGAAAATCAGTTAGCAGATATTTTCACAAAATCACTGCTTGAATAGAGATTTTGTATCCTTCGTGACATAATTGGTTTTTGCTTGATTCCCGTTTCATTTCTCTATGTTTTCCTATTTTAGAAAATGTTCTATAAACGTTCTTCATGATTTTTGCCTAAAATATCTCTAAGTGAGTTTGATTACTCTGAATTGCATTAATTATTTAACTAACGATGGGTTTACAGAAGATAACTTTTTAGTTGCTTTTCGCACGTCTCTCCAGAATCGAGGTGTCTATTCATCATCACTCACCCTCTTTTTAACCCCTCTCTCGTTCATATCTCCTACTATCACAAAGAAAGCTTCTATATGCTTTCTCTTGATCGTGGCCAAAACCAAACCATCTCCATCTTCCTGCATTGCCTAGAAGAATTCGCTTCAAGAAAAACCCTCAGACTGATGATCCGGTGGATGTTGAGTCGTCAGACAGTACAGATCATTAACAGTTCGAGGATGAGTCCGGTGATTCTCAGGAAGAAATCTTCATTACTCAAAAGAGGTATGAAAAATTTCCAATGGAGTCCATCCTCAAACAGTCATCTCAAACCATAGGAAAAATAGAGAGCATAGAATTTGGGCCTGAAGACAAGATGAACTTCAATGGTCCCAAAGAGAAAGAAAAATTTGTCACCTACAAAGGGAAGTCGATTTCCTATGGTCGCACTGTAAGTTTAAAATCTATGAACAAATCACATTATGATGTTATCTCTGTATTTGAAACTCAAAAACTTCTCTCCCTATTTGCAACTGTTGGTAACACTGTCTATGAAGAGCATGTGTGTATGCTTTATACTAATGTGTTTGTGAATGAAAAAGATGACTTAGAATCTATGGTTTTGGGAACTCGCATTATTCTTGACTCTTATCAGTTCGAAAAGATCATTGCAACTAAGTTTGTTGGGTATAGTTTCTTTGTGCAACACTCTTGGCGTGATAGTTTTGAAATGTCGTTTGAAGAAGAAAAGAGTGTTTTGTCTGAAAATCCCCCTAATATTGGTCCCAAAAATATGAAATTTGAGCACCATTTACTAGCCCACACTATTGCTACCACCCTATTAGCCCGTACTGGTTCTCTTAGCACATTGTCTATCAGGGATGTGTTTGTCATGTACTACCTTATGAATGGAAAGGATATTAACTGGTTTGCGTGGGTGCGTCAGTTCATGCTTGAAAGCATCACGGATATCTCCTCTTTTGCTAAAAACTTTCCTCATGTTTACTAATCTCTCACATCATGCAAGTTATGAAAGTAGGTTTGTCTCCCTATGCCCCTAAGACCATCTCCAACACATATGACAAGACTGCCTTTGCTATGATGAGGTACACTCTGGTTGAGGGAAATTGGTTCAAGAAGGACAAAGCACAAGAATCCACTCTTCAACAGAGTACTGGAGGGATTAAATCTGAAGTAAGAAAATCCTCTTCCTCAGATCAGCTGCTACTGATGCAGCAAAATATTGCAGGTATCAAGGAATTGCTAACTTTTATGCAGTAACAGGTGGACAATATCGGGGAAGTGACAAAGCAAAACTGGAGCAGATGTGGCTAGATTAAGGATCACCCTTTAAGCCACTAAAGAGGCAAGGGATCAGGGCTATGCGGGATGTCACTGAGAATTTGACCAGGGTTACCAAGGAGATTAATGCATCCTATGATAGTTTATGCACCAAAGTGATCAACACTTTGAAGTATTTCCTTATGAGGAACTGAGTGTTTGGGCTGTTTAAACAATCTTTTTTGTGTTGTTTGATAAAACTTCTCTTTTGGTTGTGTTTGAATGGGCATACAGTCGACTATGCCCACTTTTGCCTAGTATAACTGTTAGATGTATAATTATGCATGATTTACCTATTATTATTATTAGATATTGTCCTCTATATCTCCTCTTTCCCTTTTAGATTGATGTCAAAGGGGGGAGAAGAAAAATAATACAAAGACACGGGGAGCATGCAAACAAGGTCACAAAGACAGGGGAGCAGAAGTACACACCTTGAAAGGGAAGTAACCCCTAAATTAGTCAAACTCTTTTTTATTATTATTATCATCAAAAAGGGGGAGATTGTTAGGTTTAGAATTTTAATAATGATCAATAATCAAAAGCGCTTTGACTAATGCCATTCCACTTTGCATGTATATTCGCAACGGCTCTGATGAATGCAAGAAAGGAAAGAAAATCATCTAAGCATATCAGAGGGATCAACGACTATGTTATTCAAACTCCATGTCAAATGGATACCAAGATGGAAAAAGAAACAATCAAACAAGCAATAAGGAAGGAAAGAAAATTAATCAAACAAGCAAAAGATTCTCGAGCATACTAGGAAGGAAAGAAAGCCAATCAAGAGAAATATGCGAAATTTCTTAAGAGAAGTCAATCGAAAAGATGAAGGAGCCAAACATCAAACTAAGAATGAACCTGGCTATACCTCTGAAGCTTGATTCATGAGGTAACCCTTGGGTCCTACTCTTAGAAGATTACGCCTCACAAACAAAAGGCCTCCAATCAATGATCTTTCGCAATCCCAAAAAAAAAAAAGAAACCATGTGATGACCTATAGGTTACTTTGAGTTTTAGCCTTCATTTCTATGTTCTGAGACCTCGAATAGCTTCATTTAGCCTTCATCAATTTGTGTTCGCATTCCGTGTCTTCTATGGAAAGTTTTAATGTGGAAAATTTAAGAAAATATAAAATTTTACCTTGAAACTCATTTGATTTGACTACGGTTAACATTTTATGTAAACGGACCCAGAACTGTGGGTCCGTATCGTGATTAAGGACTTGGGCGTATACCAGATATCGAATTCGGAAGTCCCTAAATTAATTTAATGTAATTTGTTGAAAACTAGTAATTTGAATGCTAAAATAATTCCTAAGTTTGACCGTAGGTTGACTTTGTTGCTACTGGGTTCGGATTTTAGTTTCGCCTCACAAAAAAGGTAGATGAATTGCCAAGACGTCGATACCCTGATCTAGACATCCACTCCAGATTATTTACCTTATTTATAATCTTCTTGTGGACATCACGCTATTTTATAATTAACCATGCTATTTGTGATAAAGATAGCTTAGAATAGGTTCATTTCACCATTTATGACTTGTCTGCAAAATTTGGTGCAATACGGAGTTGATTTGATGTGATTTGGACGTCCGGTTGTAAATTTGCATGTTCTTGAGTTTCATAGAAAATTTCATACATTTTGATGTCTGATTCGTAGTTCTAGATGTTATTTTGGTGTCTTGATCATGCGAGAGAGTTTATATGATATTTTTAGACTTGTGTAGATATTTGGTTTGGAGCCCCAGGGGCTCGGGTGAGTTTCGGATAGGCTATGTTGTGATTGATTTTGGACTTGGGAGAACAACTGATGACCCTCTGTTGTTGGTGTGGTCTGCAGACCTTGCCATTGTTAGGTGGGGATTGCATTTTCAATGTTTGGCCAAGTCTGTCATGAACGCATTTGCTAACATTTTGTTCGCAATTACGAAGGGGGCCTGAGAACAGCAGAGATCGCATTTGCGAGTTCCAGCGTTCTCATTTGCGAAAAAATTATCGCATCTGCGATGACAGCAGAGATGTGAATTCTTCGCATTTGCGATCGATTTTTCGCATTTGTGAACCCCATGTCGCAATTGCGACATCTGCGACTGAAAAAAAATGTGAGAGATGGGATTTTAGCCTCATTTTCATAATTTGGAACCCTAGGCTTGGTAGGAGGCTTTGAAGAGGGAATTTCATCTACAAACTTTGGGTGAGCGATTCTAATCCATTTCTAATCATATTCCATCAATTTATCTTAGATTTTAACATCAAAATCATATGAATCAAAGTTAAAATTTGTGAAACTTTGTCAAGTTTTTGAAAAATAAGAAATTGAGTTTTGAGAGTCGATTTG